>PVLD010012540.1:0-59850 GCA_004027595.1 Dinomys branickii | reverse complement strand
AAAGAAATACAAATGGCAAATAAATACATGAGAAAATGTTCCACATCCTTAGTCATTCGAGAAATGCAAATAAAAACAACATCGAGATTTCATCTCACCCCAGTAAGACTGGCCAGTATGAAAAAGTCATCCAATAATAGATGCTGGCGAGGCTGTGGAGAAATAGGGACTCTATTACACTGCTGGTGGGAATGCAGACCAGTCCAGGTTCATCTTTGATTCATGGAATTTTCTCACAGTCCTATCTTTCCTCACCTGGTCCCAGTGAGAAAACTGAGAAACAAAGAAAAAAAGTGACTAGTTCTGGAAGGCCTTCTGGATAGGGTGTCTATGGCATGTCAGCAGCCAGGTTCCCAGGCCAGTTGTCCTGCCACCCCTGAGCTGGGCCAGGTAGAAAACAGGAATGGGGTCACTTAAGAATGCCTAGGTACCCTGCACAACAGGTGTTCCTTTAAATGTGCAGTATGAGTATGTGCCTCTGAAAACAAACCCAGACAAAAACCAAACTAAGAAAGAAAAAGGATGTATCTGCCTGCTCTCCAAAAGGACCCTTTAGGGCGCCTCTGATAACTGCTTCGTACCGAACTGTCTCCACTGCTTTCTGCAGCTGTGTGTGCCATCTGAAGGACAAGCACACCTGCTTCATCTGAGACTCCCACTTCCCTGTCTGCTAAGCCACCAAGGCCAACCCTCCTTAGAACACTGGGCACAGAAAGAGCAGGGCTAAGAGATCCCACAGCTCACAGATGAGTCTAACAAGAAGAGATGGAGGAGGTAAGAACACCTTGTGTATCCCCCAGGAAGCCCCTCTCACGGCTGGGTCTCCATTTCCTCCTCGGGGTAGTAGTAAGGACATCAGGCCAATGATCTGAGTCTCTCCAGCTACAGTGTTCTAGGCTTTGGGTCTTCATGAAGTTTGGGACAGGCCAGACCCAGCCTAAGCCAAATACAAGTTCTCCTCCTACCCTGAGGAGCGGTGATGGTGATGGTCCCCACACAACAGACCACTAAGTTCTTCATTTTATCTCTCCTCTTTGATTCTAAGGTCCATGTAAATGGCTCCCTTTAAAGCGAAGGACAAATATCACCCCACCATCTGAATAGCACTTAACAAACACGGATCTTCAGGTACCCAAAAGACTATTACTACAGTGAAGTAAAAGATCGACATCTTCACCTATGATACCTGTTTATCAGATATATCAGCTACCACAGCTTTGCTGTGAGATGACATGTTCCCACTGGGCTTGGGGAAGCTGGTTACATGGCCAACCCAAACACTTGCTATCATTCCTCATGAATCCATACATAAAAAACTTTTTCAAACTACAAAAACAAGTAGTAAAAACCAACTTATCTTGCAAATGTGAAAAGAGATACACTAAACAAAAAAGGGAGGCACACTCCCACAATCTTACCATCTAAATACAATCTCCTGTTAACCACATGACATATGCATCACTTTTCTGTAAGATATATACACCCATCCATGCTTTACCAAAAAATTGTCTCAATTTACTCTTACTGGGTGTAGCTTGCCAATTAAAACTTGATTATGTTGAGAAGGCTGGCCATTTATATTACTCACCAATTTGATTTTTCTGTCTGCATGTACTTTGTTGTGGAAACCCTTCTTTACTATAAGACATTTACAGGATTCTCATAAATCACAAGGAAAACTGTCATGAATATATTCATCCTTATCCCTATTATATCCTCAACTAATTCCTAGGAAAAAAAATGCTGGGCTCACAGGAAATGCTCAGCTTCAGGGCTTACTGACCCCAGTATTGCTGCACTGGCCTGGAGAGAAGTGTGCCTAGAAGGCACAGGAGGAAGGAACATGTACATGCCCTTGTCAGCCACAGGACTGCCTTTCTATCACCAGGGACTTGAGTGTCAGCCTCCAAGATCAGAGACATGCTGCACCTTCCCTCCTACATCCTCTCTACACGGAGGATATCCTTCATGATGCCTCTTTGATCCACACACTTGCTCTGATGCCTGGACCTGTATCTCCGCCTCACTATCCCATGAGGGTCCCACACTCAGCTCCTCCTAATTCAATCTCCTTGTCTGCTTCCCATAATCTGTATGGGAAAGTGCCCAGGCTTTCAGCTGTAGCTGTACAACTATGAGCCAGGTGACTGGGAACAAAAGACACAGCCTTCCTGAGCTGGTTTTCCTTGAGCAGCAAACTGGGAACAGTAATGTGGTCCAGCTCCGGGATGGAGGATTCAGTGAGGTGACAGAGGCCCTGGAGTTCAGAGTTAATGCTTAGTAAATGGTAACAAGAGCAATTCTTGGGTCTTCCATGTAAAGTATCATGTCATCTGCAAATAGGGATAGTTTTACTTCTTCTTTTCCCATTCAACCCAGCTATTCCCCTTCTGGGTATGTTCCCAGAAGATCTGAAAACATCCTATCACAGCAATATATGTGCACCCATCATAGCGGCACAATTTGTAATTGCTAAATTGTGGAAGCAACCCAAATGTCCATCCACTGAGGACTGGATAAAAAAATTGTGGTACTTTTATGTAATGGAATATTACTTGGCTATAAAGAAAGATAAACTTGAGGATTTTATAGGTAAATGGTCACAACTAGAGACCATACTCATAAGTGAAATAAATCGGACCTGCATGTATAAGCAACGTATTGTTTCACTAGTGTAAGAACCTGAAAGAGTGAATAAAAACTAGGAGGTATGATAGACATTGTGAAATGAAAGGAAAATGCTCAAATGTAATGGGTAACTGGGGTGTGGGGAAGGGGAAATTATGTATGTATGTATACAGAGTATAGCTAACAGTTGTACTGTCTTCTATTGATTTACTGAAAGAAACAGTTAATGATTACTGGTTTGATCATCACTGCATGTCTGTTTGTTTTCCTGAGAAACCACTTTGAAGATATCAATATACAACAACCATTGTTAATTTCCTACCACTTTGTCTGTAACTCTGTATTGTTTGTATTGTTCTTATGCTATTTTGTGAGTGTCTGTTAATATGTTTTCTTCCCTTATTGTTAAAATTTTAAAAAAGAGCAGTTCTGATTGTGATGTTTATTCTTACCACCCAGGGCTCCAACTGGGAAACTTATAGCCATTGTCCCTCTTCCCAAGCTCTTTGCTCTTCCACATACCCAGGAAATGAGCCTCACAATGGCCCCTGAACTACTCCTCCTGCTGTGCTCCCTGCACACGTCATCCAACGGTCTCCCAGTTCCCTCCACACGTGGGGCCAGCACACAGCAAATGCCTGGAAAGCCACTTGAGCAAACCGTACACTAGGTCCCAATTCCAAGGAGCTGTGTGACACAGCAAATCACTTCCTCTCTCTAGATCCTGCTTCCTCATTTTTAAAAGCATTTCTATAGCCCTCCCAGCGGGAAACACCATGATCTACCCTCTACCCCAGGGAACCCAGGAGCCTAGCTGCATAACTCAAATGGGCAGATTCTGAGTGGGAGAAGAGTGAGATGACAACTACTAGATGACCCTTCCTTTTATCTGCTAAACCATCAAACTCTCCCTGAGATTTCTGGACTACTGTCCCTTGGCTGGCTCAGAGATTTATGAGCTTGACCAATATTTTCTTTTGTAGTTCTATAAAGCAAGCTCAAACTTGGTGAGCACTGCCTATGTAAAGACCTTAAACCACATGTTTATTTTCCTGAGCTATAAAAAGTTTATGGGGAACTGGACTTCTTGTCCAGCACCATGCTCTCAGTATTGCTACTACATTCCACAGGAAGACAGAGTGCTCTGTGTCACCCCAGAGGAAGAGGGGGTGGAGAGGAAGTAGATGGGATATAGCTGTCCAGCCCTACAGGAAAGGCCACAGGGCATGCAATGGATTAACACAGTTGCAAATGCACAGAGAAGGGGAGAAGGGTGGCGGAGACTGCAGCGAGGCTGCTGCATGAAGCAAAGCCATGTGGTAAGAATACGAAGAGGCAAGGTTCAGCCCTGTGTCTGCTCTGAGGTCTCTCCCCTATCAAAGCCGCCTTCAAGACACTGACTTCCTCCTGCAGCCCTCTGCTTTCCTACTGATCCCAGCCTGTGCGTTTTACTCATCTCCAACTGGCCCAATACTTCATGAGAATCAGATGCCAGGATGTCACTCAGAACACGGATCCTTGGACAGGTTTATTCACCAGCAGACCTCTGATTTAAGAGCGAGTCTCTGAGATAGAGTACTTCCCCTTGGAACGCAAGGCCTGGTTTTCCAACTCAAGCCGAGACCTTTACCTTGAGTGGCTACTGAACCCAGCATGGACATCCAGCTAAGACACTGTCAAGCTTGCTGCGTCTGGGTCCTTGGTTCCCCATCCAGGACCTCAAGGCCACATCACAGGAGGAAGTAAGAAGGGGTGTGCTAAGATCCTTGGTCTTCACTCCAAATGCATGGGTTTCAGAACTAGATGAGGGTGAGCCCTAAAAAGACGTCACTTAGTTGCCTCCAAGGTCTCTTCAACCCTGAAGTCCTATGATTCTTTAGTCCAAAAAAAAAAGGAAGAAAAAAAACAAAAGGTCATTTGCTCTAAGAAGTGATTCGCAACTTTCACAAGCATAATGCGTCATCTCTACAAATATTTCAAAATGCTCTTTCACTATCCTGAAAGATAACAAATCCGCACTTACATTTTAAAGGAAAATATTACACGGTGAACACGAACCTCATACGCTTTTATTAGTTAAACAGGCACGCACAGGTGGGATGGGGGAAAGGGCATTCTCACGCTTTGTTCTGCAATAACACTAACAACGCAGGCTGTCTTCAACCTCAAGAAAGCGGCGGCCTAGGCCACAGCCCCACAAGAGACTTGGCTGGGGGGGCTCCCCACCTGTGGACCCTGCCAGGACACCCAGCCCAGAGTGCCCAGGGATTCCTGGGAATCCCTCCCCCCCCCGGGGAGGCGCCCTGAGCCCTGGAAAATGACGAAGGACCAGGAAATGCAGGGCCTGCCAGGCCTAAGAGCAAGGGCGGCGAGGGGCCTCCTGGGTCCCCGCCTGAAGCTGATGTGCTCCAGGCCTCTCCAAAGACTGGCTTCCCCCCATTCATTCGCCGGGGCCATCCCGACTTCATCCTCAAGCATGGCCTCAAGACCAGCGACCTACCTCAGCCAGATTCCCCGGGCTGCCACCTGAGGGGCTCCACACAGGCCTTTAGGAGACGGCAGGCGTGCACGCTGGGAGCGTCTGCACGGGCTGCGTGCCCACGTCACCCCCACGTATGGCCCCCTCCCACCTGCGCGTGTCTCGTGCTCCCGCCTCATAATACTCGTCACGTGCGGTGCGTGCGTGCTACGCTCCCATAAGCCCCACTCCTGAGGGTGCCCACGCGTGCTTCCCTCCTGCGTGCAGGAACCACGTGGCTGCGTCGTGACGGCCCGCAATGGGCGTTTGTGCGCCTCTGGGGGCTCCCCGGGCTGCTTTGCTAGCGCGCCTAGCTCAGCCCCCCTTACGGGCGGCTTCTCTGTGGCAGCCACAGGGGAACCAGACGCTGGGCTGAGAGTGCGCACAGCTGATCACTGGCGGAGCTCGGAGTTAAACCCAGGTGTTCTCGTGGGAGCGATCTCTTCCAGCTGCTCCTCGCGGGGCCTCCGCAGTGCTCAGGTGCTGGGGCCGGTTTAGCTCTCCTCACCTTTCAGCGGACGAATCTTCCCTTACGAACAGGGGTGCTGTGACTACCGCAGCCCTGGAGTTGTAGCCAACCAGCCATGTGCACAGAATGAATACATTTGACATTTCATGTTTTACCTTGAAAACTTGTAAAGCTTGTTCTCCACGATACATCCTTGTTTCTTGTCCTATAAAAACGTCTGAAAGGTGTAACGCTTGAGTACAAGCGTTGCCTCTATGGGTACCTTTCTTTACAGACGCAGGCTCTGTCTCCGGGCAGCCTAGGACCGGGCGCTCACAAGCCTTGTGTGTCCCAGACCTTGGGGCTGCCTGGGGGTACCCTGGGCCCCCAGCCCAAAACAATGTTTTAAATGAATGAAGTAAAATACACAAGAACATGAAGGAATCCAGCTATATCAAACTATAATTAACACTTTTAAAAACTTAGTTTCTGACATATTGGGGGCTTTTTAAAGACAGATTTTTTTTAAAAATAGGTTAACCAGTTTTACTGGTATATGCTTGTGATATGTAATACTTACATTCGTTCTGGGGAATTGGTACATGTACAGCCTATCTTGATTATTTTTTATCTCCTTTCCCTTCCTGTCTCCCTCGGGTCCCCCTTCTCTAGTTCCAAAAACCTCCCTGTTTCTTACCATTTCTCCTTTATGTTACTCTATATACGTTAGGTTTCTTACCCCAACAAGATATTTAACCACGAGCTAGTTAACTTGTGAGTTCTGGTGGCATTAAGTACGTTCACGTTGTTGACAGCCATCTCCATCATGTTCAACTTAAATTCTGTACCCATTGAATACTAACCCCTTTCCCCATCCTCCCAGGCCCTAGCGACCACCTATCTACTTTCTGTCTTTACAAATGACTGTGAAATCATACGGTATTTTTTTGTGACTTCGCTTAACATGACATCCTCAAGATTCATCCATGTTGTAGTTAGCGTCAGAATTTTCTTCCTTTTTAAAGACTGAGTAATATGCCATTCTGTGTGCATACTACATTTTGTTTGTGCATTGATTTGTCAATGAATACTTAGGTTGTTTCCACATTTTGGCAATTATGAATTATACTGCTGTGAACATGGATGTACAAGTATCTCTAGCGCTGTTTCAGTTCTTTTTGGGTGTAGACCCAGAAGTGGAATTGTTGGATCCTTTTGTAATTCCAATTTTAAGTTTTTGAAGAACTGTCATACTGCTTTCCTCAAGGGTTGTACCATGTTAAATTTCCAGCAACAAAGCACAAGGGTCCAATTTCTGCATATCCTCCCAATATTTGTTATTTTCTACTTTTTGGAGAGTAGCCGTACTCCCGGGTGTGGGGTGGGATAAAGGTTTATATGCACTTCTTTGTTAAGGTCTTACATAACAAATTTTAGAGGTAGACAAGCAGTGGTGGGTGTAAATAGTCTCCTGTGACAGATGCGAATGTAATCTGGAAAAAATCTATGATACTGCCAACAATAAAGACTATATTTGAAGGAAACAGTAAATTTCAACTAGAGGTGAGTAAAAATAAAGATGTATTCTCTTTTTCTAAAATTTTGTCCAAGTTCAGGGAACTCATGAAATCTTAACCTTAGGTAAAGAAAATGTGTGCTAGGGATACAGCCACAGGGGAACAGCTGACGGAGAAGACCTGATGGAGATATGAGGTGACACAGCCTGACGCCGTCCCACCTTGCAGCCGTGACTTGTTGGTAAATGCCTCCCTCACCGGCGCCATGGTCAGAGTCACCGAACAAGAGGATTTGCAAACATGTCTTCCCTCTGTACGTGCCCAGTACCCATCCCCACTTTTCCAAGTCTTGACCTCCAAGTGCTCCTAAGAAAATTGCTTCAGGGTTCACATGGTACCTTCTGGCATTCTTGCTGCAGAGCAGGGGAGGGGATCACTGAAGTTAGGAGGGACCACTTTACGTACCACGGCACTGTGAGAAACGAGGCTGAGACCAGGTAGGGCATTTTTTTTTTTTTTTCCGGGACCGGGGATCGAACTCAGGGCCCTAGTGCTCAGCAGCAAGCACTTAGCCCACTGAGCTGTACCTCCAGCCCAAGTAGTAGTTTATTTATTTATTTATTTTTTGTGGTACTGGGGATCGAACTCAGGACCCTGCGCTTGCTAGGCAAGCGCTTATTCCACTGAGCTATATCCCCAGCCCCCCAGGTAGGGCATTTCAAAGCCCCAGGAGTAAAGGACCCAGCCCTCCTAGCCACATCTTGAAGCATTTTGACTATCAAGAAGGATCTGCAAGCAAATTTCAGAAACTGTCTATTGGTTCTCTTTGCAAAGAGGGTTAGAACAGTGGCATGGAAGGAAATCCAGAGAGACAGGGTAGTGGGTGTGGATGACTGCTAATGGGATCTTCAGGTCCCTGGGCTGTCAGCCCTGTCTCCCCTAAGCACAAATTTGTAGTTCAAATTCCGCAAGGTGGAGTTGTGTCTGATTTGTTGATTTGGAGCAAGGAAAAAGCCCAAATCACTTTTCTTTTGGAGGCTTTGTATTTTAAGAAAATCAATATTTTAACTATTCATATATTCAGTGAGGGCAAGGGTTTGTTTTCAGGCACCAGGTTGGGAGGAAGTTAGGAACAATTTTCATCATATGCTAAAAATTATTTCTTCGCATTTGGCTACACACAGCATGCATTTGGAAAGAAGGGTGACAGCACGTGTGCACAAGAGCATATTTCTTTACAACTTCTGTTACTCTTCAATTTTTCAACAACTTTTTCCTCCAGAAGATGAAATATCTACTTTTTAAAAGAAAAAAAGAAAATTAGAATCAGACTGCACCTTGGATGTCTGGCTTTACAGTTGAGGAGTCAAAATGTAACCCCTCAGTGCTATTTCAAGTGTACTGTTCATGGCCCCCATATATTAAGTCTATCAGCTTGTCCCTCCCTTTACCTCCTCTTCCCAGTGTGTCCAGGAAGTCTCAAGTGTCAATCTTGCTGTTCTCAACAGAAACGTGATGTGCAAGGAATTACAGAGTCCCTCCTCCTATGGCTACCAACTTTATACCAGAAGCACCTTAGTCATTTGTGAGTCCCGCTCTCTGATTACTGCAATACAACTGGCTTTATTTCAGGAGATTTACTGCACCCTCCCACCCTGGGACCATAACCTGGGATTTGTATCCATCCTGACTGACACTGCCTTGAAATCTCAGGGAAGAGAGGTTAGGCTCTTGTTCTAGTCTCTCTCAGAAAAAACTTGAGTGCTTTATGTAAATTTGCTCACATCTTTCCAGTAAGTTTCGAGTTAATCATACACAAACTACCACAGAAAAATCAACCTGCTACTGTTGGCATGTATCAGCTATTCACTCCTGTATAACAAGCCACCTTACAACATACTGGCTTCACACAAGAACCGTGTATTTGCTCATGATTCCATAGCCTGGAGGCTGGAATGAACCGAAGTCTTACTCAAGTGCTTGACCCTTCAGCTGCTGTGGCTGGAACAACAAAGAGCTGGTGGCACCTGTGGCCCTAGCAGGGTAATCTGACTTATGTGGGGCTGTGCAGGAGTTCCAAGATGGCTGGAGCTTTCAGACCTCCTAGAACTGGGTCTCAGAAATTCCAGAACATCATTTTCTACAAACTCAGCTCAGATTCGAGGGGAGGAGAACAGATTCTCAATTCCCATAAGGACAGAAGGATTGCTACTGGCTGTATGTGCAGACTCATCTTGCCCTGGCCAATGTGCCATAGGTAACAACTGCATCCTAGACTAGTGGGTTCTGTGATAGTGGGAGAGGCAGTGTCAAGGCCTGAACCCGTGTGTGTCTCTGTGCGTGTGTATGCGTGATTCAGGACAGTTATGGGGCAAGCCAGGGTGAAGGGAGGGACGCACAATGTCTCCAGTAGACAGGACCTGTGGAGTCCTTCCTCACAAGCCATGCTAAGCAAAGCTAAAATGAAAACAAAACTTCTTCAGAGGTTGTTGAACTCTTTCTATGCAAGGTAAGTTACTCTAAGTAACTAAAAATACACGTTGGTCAGTTAATTCAGCCCCACCAAAGTTGGGGGCGGCCCTTCATCCTGCTGACCCCTTTCCAAATAAGGCCTGTAGTGAAGTGGGAAATACCTACAAGCAGGTTATGTGGCAAGTCCATCTATCATCTGCACAGATGCAGTGCACATTGTTACTTGTTTCATGTGGATGATTTAAACTTATTTCATAAATGGATAACTCAAAGACTAAATTGATATTTTTATTTACCCACAGGCTCTATTGGCCTTAAAACTGAGGAGGCCTAAATTGGAATTCTGCTCCAGTGGGTGTGATCTGGGGAGCACATGGCTAGGGTTACAGAAGCACATGTGACCAAAGGAACAAAGAGCAGCTGGAAGAATACAGCAGCCCAGGGACAGAGGCAGCCATGTGAGGCCAACATGAGCTGGACAAGACAATACCCTGAGGGAACAGAGGGTGCCCAGAATTATTAGAGTCTGAGTTTTCAGTCTCTTGCTCTACTGTGTCTCCTCTGAAGTCTGCATGGACTCATTTTTTATGTAAGGAGCTAGAAAGCAGATCGGAAAGAGAGATGCTTCACTAAGCAAGGTCTGGAATAGTACAGTGGTGGGAACCTGCAGCCTTCCCAGACAATGAGAAAGAACCCTCTTCCCCTGGACTGTGGGCTGGAGCTTAAGGAACACGGTCATTTTCTGATCACCAGGACAAAATACTGACCATACACAACTCAAAGGAGGGGATGTTTATTTGGGTTCACAGTTTTGTTGGGTTCAGTCCATGGTCGCCAGCTTCAAGGAAAAAACCTAATGGCAGAACAGCGTGGTGGGGGAGAGCTGTTCACACCATGGTGGCCAGGATGAAGAAGGGGAAGGGAGGAATTGGGGATGAGAATGCACCCTTCCAAGTGTCCCACCCTTTCCAACCTCCAACCATGAGACTCTTGAGGGACATTTGAGATCTAAACCATAAAAGGAGATACCTCCCAGAAATGTCTGGGTGACACTTGGACACTTGGCAGGAGCACTGGGGATGAGAACAGCAAAATGTGGTTCTTACTAGGAAGGAGGCCTCTGTCGGTGCTGATTGGCTGCAAAGGCTGAGGAAACAGGGAGCCCAAAAGGACTTCTATCGACTAATTGTTCTTCAGGTATGGACGTAAATTTCTAAATTTAGAAAAGATAGAGCAGGAAACCTAGTAATGCCTCTATACACTTGGCTCCCAATGGGATTGCCAGGGAATAATGGGATCCCATTGTAAACACCCTCTGTGAGGACATGCCAGAGATAGAACCTAGATGTCAGGGTCCTTGAGTATCTCCAGTGCCCTCAACACCTCACATGTCATCCGGTGGGTTGGAAATTCATGTGACCACTAGCTCAGAGTAGCTGGGAAAATATATCTGAAGTGATGTCATAATGGATGACTCCAACATTTTCTACAAATTCGGTGGTTCTGAAATAACATGAGACCAGAAGTAAAAATTCACCAGTGGACATGAACTTAAAACAAATAGCTACTGAATTTTCACGTTGAGACGTTTTTCTGCTGTGGGATCCTCTAAGTGGTTGTGGGAATTTTTGGTAAAGCCTTTATGCTGCTCATTAAAATAAAAAATAAACTGTCTCTGCCTTGGGCCTATAATACAAGGTTTTGAGATCTCTACTACTGCTATGTTCCAAGATGCTTGTGGAGGTCACTAGTTTCAAATCACTTTTGCACCCAGAGCCTGTGCCCCAGTAATGTGCAGTATTTGCAGGTATACTGAGGTCCCCAGTTGTGGTTTTCTTGCCCCCTCCCTGCCTTCCATGAGCAAAGGAGAAAGAGATCAACTCATGTAGTTGGCTTTGAACTGAGGCAAACTGTGAACCCCAACCCAGTCCACAGCACTCTCTTCAACTGAAAGCCAAACCAAACCCAAGTGCTACTTTTCAAATGTTGCCACCAACCAAACCAAAGATTTTCCAAAAGCCCAGCAAAGCTGGTTTGAAAAAAAAAATCATTGGCTCTGTGTAAGTTTTTAAAAATGAAAATAAAAACCTAAACTGGAACAAAAACAAAACATAAAAGTGCTCTTCAAATTGGATGGCTATTTTACTTGGTTCAAATATCTGGTAAATATAAGGCCATCATCTGTGTCTGTGCTGCAGAATTCAGCCAGAGAAAAATCTGTTTCTTGTAAGAATCTCTGTCTTCCAGGCAGTTACATGATTTTTCTATTCATTTAATCCTCTTCATTATTCAGAAGCGGTTTCCACCTTTGCTTCCATCAGGAAAGTAAGGCTGAGAGGTGAGGAACTTGCCCTGGGCTGGCTGAGTCCCTGGGGATGGGATCGATGTCTCCATTGCACCTCCCCTTGTGACAGAGGTTACTATGACACTAAACAAGTGCTTCTGTCATGGAGCAAGAGGCTCCTTAACAGAAACTTTGGCACTCAGGAAGCGCTCCTCGTGTGGAACAGGAAATGGTGTTTTTATTACTGAATCACTGCTGCGGGCTTTTAAATTAGGCAGCTCAGGAAATAGCATCTTATGGTTTTTGTGGCACATGTTTAAGCTGACTGGTATCCTAGGAAGACCCCTTTGCTCTATGAGCAAGACCACAGCCCTACACTGGCACTCCTGGGGTCTCTAATATGTGTTGCCCCATCTGCACCCTCTGCCTGCTGTCTCAAGCGCCCACTCCTGGCCTTGGATACGAGGCTTTGAGAGGACTTTGAGAGGCTTTGGTTGTCCTTGTCTTGACCTTGAGTGATAGCATTTAGATCTGCCCAGCAACCTGTGGACCTGCCCATTCCCCAGGGACAGCTGTGGAGAAGTGCCACATCTCTTGGCCCTGTAGAGCCTCTGACAGAAGCTGTCCCTGAAGAACTTAAAGGATGCCACTAGGTGGTCTTCTTCAGAGCCACTCTCTGGGTGGAGATAACTGCTGTGCCTTCGTCACCTAGGAGAAAAAAATGGGATTCCTTGGGAAGCTGATAGAAAGAGAGGCACAGAACTGGTCCTATGCCCAGGACATCTAGGAAAATCTGGGTGAGGAGGACAAGACACTGCCCTCATGCCATTCAGGGCTCAGAGCTATCAAAAGTTGGGAGCTAACATCAGTGGGCCTTGACATGCACTCTGTATTTAGAGTGTGGGCTAGGCTCTTATAACAAATCTCAAAGCAATACAAGCTCATTTCTTATATAAATAATAGCTCTGAACACTGAATTTTTTTTCTTTAAGACTAAAGATGCTGGTGCCGATAGGGGATGGGGCAGTGTGTGGATCCAGGACACACAAGACTTCCTGACAGCTTGGCTCTTAAGGAATGAGCAAGAGGTCACTGCTGAGGAAGAACCAGAGATTTCCAGCTTGATAAAACTGCACTATCCCCACCTGAGAGAATATCCAGGCAGTAACCAAAAGGAAGAGTCCCACTTTAAATGCATTAAGGACAAATAGGTAGATTTGCTAATGCTTTTCATTTTCTAGGAAGGACCACAGTTGGGCCTGTGATAAAGTATATGAAATACTTTCATTGGACATTAAATTCAGGACACACTGGAGTGATCTCCAGTCATTTTCGGATTGGTATTACTCTCAAAATACAATGTCCCACCTGGAAGGCAGGCTATTCCTTTGAACAGGAGGATGGGTGTGCGGTGGTGGTGGCTACAGAATGAGGGCAGTTTTGTAGGCGAGGGTAACACTGCAGGGCAGACTGGAGAGCCAGGAGGCAGCAACTAACTGCCCCAGAGGATTCTGCAAAGCCACCCTGCAGATGCGCCGCTCGAATAGGCTGCGGGTGAGAGAAGGATGTCCTGGCCCAGGGACCACTGAGGAGATCATCCTTGTCTTCGACTTCTCCATTTCCATGTTTTGAGTCTAGAAAAGCCCCAAATGCATTTGGGCTCCACACTCCCTTTCCTCACCGTGGAAGTCCCGACATATTTCAGGGAAATCTGTAACCGATTTGTGAGCAGTCTGCCTACCCTGGGGCAACTTTGTCACAAAGTATAGAATTTTCACATTCTTGTCAAACCACTGATGTGTCCGCCCCGCACCCAGCGCACTCCCGCCCCGCCAATCAGGGCCTCCGCGCACACATCTAACTGTTGCGGAATGGATGCCAAACCCAGCGACTGGTTATCTCCGAAATAATTTCCATCCTCCACGGGGCCATGTGCTCCAGGGGAGTGGTGGGGAGTAGGTATACTGTAAACTAGAACCGTTTATTTTCAGAAGCCATGTTTTAGAAACTTGATAGCTGCCCCGTGTTCTTGATAACTGTGCCCCTTGGAGGCCGCCCAGGCGGCTCGTTGGTGCCGAGCCGGGTGCTCCCAGATGAGCCGCTTGGATCTGTCAAACAGCTCGGCCCCTTCCCTTGTATTTTGGGTTTATGGAAACCCCAAGTGCCTAGTGCCCCCACCCCTTTCCCTCTGGGTTGAAATTCTGTGTATTTCAGAGAAATTTTATCCATCTGTTTCTGATTCGTTTACCCCAACTCATCATGATATTTGTTTTGCCAGAGATATTCAACAACTCAGAAGTTATTTTCAAATTCTTTGAAGAGCAAGGCTCGCGTCTCCTCACGTACAAAGGGAACGTCTAGGCCGGTAATGGCACCTGGATCTCTGAACTGCAGTCCAGGGAGAAGCTACAGCTGTGAGAGAAGCGTCCAGACCTGGCTCCATGCCCCACCCCACTCCTGTCCAATCTGAGCCACTGAGCTGTAGGGAGAGGACCCATTTATGTGCTATTCATATAACATTGAAAGAAGACAGAGATGCTCCTCAAAAGGTCACCACCTGGGGTCACGTGCTCCTAGTGCCACCTCCTGAGGGTCACAGAAGTGGACAAGCAGGAGAGGCCCTGAGGTGGCAGCGAGGGCTAAGGAGACTGACAGATGGGTCAGTGATGCTGCCTGAGGGCCATTCATAGGTCCCAACCCCAGCCCCTCCCAGGAACCCCCTGCCTTGTTTCTGAATGGGCTGCCTTGGAGGGAGGCTGCAGGGGATTGAACCTAGGACCTTCACACAGAAGTACAGCTCAGCCTCTTTTTATTTTGAGACAAGTTCTCACTAAGTCTCTAAGTTACCCAGGCTGGGCTTGAACTTTCAGTCCTCCTGCGTCAGCCTCCTAGAATGCCGAGATTAGAGGTATGCACCACCAGACCTATCTATTTGGGCTGCTTCTCATAAGGGGTTCAGATGCTCCAATCTCAGGGTTCCAGGAAATACATGAGCTAGCTGGGTATTTGTGCCAGACAAAGGCCCTCATCATGGTGGCCCAGGCACAGTGCTGGGCACAGCTGAGGAAGCTGATGCCCAGAGGAAGGAGGTTCTCCAGCTCTGTGGTGGTCCCAGAGTTGGTGTCTGAGCTTGGCTGTGACTGAAGCTGGCTCATTTCCATGATGCTCATGGGATTGTGGCCGCCGGTCCCTTCTGCTGATGTCCAGCTTTGTTCTGCCCCTCTGGCTATGCCATAGCCCAGGCGAAGGTCCAGCCATCACTGGCATGCGCCTGTCAGGCCAGGCCAAGGCACTGGGCAGCACCGGGTAGGGCCAAGCAGGCGCCATCTGGGAACGATTAGAGGCTGACTCTCATCCCAGGGCCTCTGTAAACCATCCATCAGGCAGGCCAGGAGAGAAAACACAACCTTCTTTCCCTTTTTATTTATTTATTCTCTGCTTTGTTTATAGTGACAGTGGTCACAGTTTCCCTGAAAGGAAATCACTGAAAATTACAGGGTGTTTGGTTGGGCTTTTTAAAAATTAATTTCCTCTATTTTTGCACGAATTTGATTTGCTCTCATTCCCGTCCACTACCTCACGCTTCATGAAAAAACTCTTTTGATTTGTTCCTAATGTGGAAAAAGTTGGCAGTTCCACAGGGTGATTGGAAGAGGTCCAAGGAGCACAAACCAGGTAGCGCTTTCTGAGGCTCCAGTGCCAGGAGCCGGGCTCTAGGAAGCAAGGCCTGGGGCCCTGGGCTTGCAGCTTTTTTCTCAGTCTTGTCACCCGGTTCCTCTGGGGTGAAGGTCATCACTTTGTTTCCTGGCCTCCCTGGCAGCTCTCTGCAAGAAAAACCCCACTGAGGGCCCACTCTTCCCACAGCCTCAGTTTCCTTGCAAAGTGAGGTCATGATTGTTACACCAAAGTTTGGGCCAACTCTGAATTCAGCTCCTACCCATATCACATTATTTTGCCCTCATAACAACCCGGGAGGTGGGTGTTTATCCCCATTTTACAGATGAAGAAACTGAGGCTCTGAGACCCTCAATTTTTATTTTATTTAGTGGTTTTTGCGAGACAGCATCACACTACTTAGTATGTAGCACAGGCTGGCTTCAAATTTATGATCCTCTTGCCTCAGCCTCTCGGGTGCAATTATAAATGCGCACCATCACACTCAGCTCTTAGATTGTTTTTTGAGGATTAACAATTCAGTTAAGAGGAAAATTTGGAGACGAATGTGTCAGCACATGTTTGTAATCCCAACCCTCTGGAGGACTGAAACTTCAAGCCCAGTCTTGGGAATTTAGGGACTTAGCAAGATCCTGTCTCAAAATCAAAATGGGCTAGGAAGGTAGCTCAGCGTAAAGGCCTTGAGTCCAAGCCTCAGTACCAGAGAAAGAAAGAGAGACAGACAGATGTCTGGAACTCAAACTTGGATTGCTTGATCTTAATGCTCATAACCACCATTGATTATTCTGTGTACTTTCCAGTAATAATAGCTAACTGTTTTGAGTCTGATGCTATTCTCGAAGTTTCTATACCTTCAGCCTGGATTTCCTCACCTGTAACACAGTGTTCCTAAGAGCTACCGTTTGTCCACTTGGTGGGTGCATTGCGCTTTCTTTGGGCTTGGCATACACCATGTGCTTTACCATAACCGACTGGCCTCGTATCAACCCAAAGGGCAGGTGTCATCATCACCCCATTTGCAGTTGAATCCACGTGGGTCTGGCAGATAAAAGAATTCACCCAAGGTCCCCCTGCACCTAGCTGTACTAGAAACCATGTGCAGAAGGTCCCCAGCATGCTGCCTGCCCCGCAGATGCCACCTGATGGTAGATGCTGCGTTGGACAATGTTGTCTGTACATGGCAGGAGGTGTGTGATGCAAGGACACGATCAAAACTCTGGGGCCAGAGCTAGGGTGCAAGTGGGAGGGGAGGCTAGACTCAGGGCCTCAGCCCAGGGCACACAGGGCATGTGGTGACCACATGGCTGCTGGGGTGGTCTGGAAATGGTTGTCGTGAGCTGCAGGATAGACTGGCAGCGAAGCTCAGAGCCTGTGTGTTAGGTGACTCTCCCAACTGCCAGCTAGGGTGACACTGAACAAAGCCTGCATTAGCAAATCTTCTGCAAAGACAAAAAAGTGCTCTTCCCTCACCTTTTTCCTATTTTAAAAATGCCACCCCCAAAATAAATAAAATGCCACCTTTGTCCTCCACCCCCAAGACACGGCCTGCAGCTTGGCTCCCTTCCCTGGCTTCTCCTTGCTGGCCCTTGGAGACAAGTGGCAACGAGTCCTTGACTTCCCTAGGAAATACTCTATTCCTAGCCTTTAAATAATATCTTCAATGTGCAAAGGACAGATCCTGATCTAAAAGTCTAAGGTTAATCGATATCTTCCCTCCTTCCTAAGAAAATAAAGGTCTGGAAAAGTTTATTCTCTGATTACCACCTCCATCTTTGTGTTACTATTTCCTAGGATATATATTTTCTGTGCTTAGCTCCCTTGCTTCAAAAATCAGCTATGATTACTACTTTAGAAGTACTCAATATTTACCAGCTTCTTTGCTCACCACTTTATATTATTAATAACAGAAAAATTGAGGTATCCAAAATTTAAGTATATAGCATGGAAGAAAGTTAAATTTTTTTCTAAAGCATATAAAAGAAACTAAATAACTGCAAAAGATATGCTGTATACTTAGAAGGTAGAACATAACATTATAAAGATGAATTCTTTCCTCCAATGACTTATATATACAATACATGTTTAAAATTCATTGCATTTTTGAGAAATAATGTTTATTTGAAAATTTATATGGAAACATAAGCATCTATAAAGATTATATCAACAAAAGAGCAAAAAAGAGAGATTTGCCTTACCAGACATTAACACATATTGCAAAGGAATCCCAATGGGAAAAAGTAGGATGTGAACAGGAAGTTTACAGAAAAGAAGACTCCAATAACTAAACAAGCTCTTAAAGAAACATTCAAATTCACCACAAATCAAAGAAATGCAAATCAATACTATGACCACCAACAGATGAACAGATAGAGAATGTGGTATTTATACACAGTGGAGTACTACTCTGCCATAAAGAAGGATAAACTGGAATCATTTGTAGAAAAATGCATGCACCTTGAGACCATAATGTTAAGTGACATAAGTCAGGCACACAGGTTAAGCATCACATGGCTTCTCTTGCATCAGAAACCCAAAGTATAAACAAAGAGCAAAATAAAAGATAATAGGAAACAGGAAGCTATATATTTTGCATATGGATACGGGACCCAGAGATGGAGGAAAGGGAAGGGAGAGATGGGAGTGAGACACAAAAAGAATTAAGATGTGCTACATCCACATACCAAATGCTCTGCAATGAGTGCAATCATTACGTACTGCAAACATGTACTAATAAAACATTTTAAAACTCATTACTATATCACTGCACACACCGGGATGTCAGAACTGGAAGGGTGGGTGATGCCAGGCTTGTGTGGACTGGGGCAGATAGGAATCCTGCCAGTAGAAGCACAGATTGTTGAGCCCACACTGAGAAGCAACCAGAAATACTGGCACGAGGTGTGCTTGCATCCTAAGCCTCGGGGGTCCCAGTCCTGCCTGTGCAGCCCATGAAATCACCACCCAGCCCCCAAGGGCACATGTGTGTGAGCACAGCAAACACACATCCCTGTTTGTGGAAGCGGGAGGCAGAGGAAACTTCGTTGCAGGTAATAAAATGGAGAGAAGGCACATTATTTAACACTGTGTGGCAGAGAAGCCTGGCATGGCATGGATGCAGCTTCTGAACAGGGTGCTCAGTGAGGAAAACACTAAGAAGCAGAATGAGGCTCACGGAGCGGCATTGTTTATATAAAGTAAATACTTACACATTTAATATTATATAAGGTACTGTACGTATGTCCCTATATACAACTCATGCATACTGGGGCAGCTGCTCATGGGAAAGAAGAATGGGGGAAGCAAAGAAGCATAAAAGGAAATCACCCCAATGAGGCAGGCCTGAGCCTTGCACCGACAGGGAACAGGCTCTGTGAACTGGGTGTGGTGCTCCGCCCTGAGGTCCGTGTAAGTGACAGTGAGAAAGGCATCACTGTGTAGGGAGGAAAGGGCCACGCTCAGCATATATTTTGAGGTTGCACAAAAGCATATTTGGAGTCGTTTCTTTCCCTAGAGAGACTGGGGGGGCAGTGGGGCTTGGCACCTTGGATCTGTGCTAACTGCATCTCCAGCATCTATGTCTATTACGTCTTACAGAGCTAAGGTACTTTGAAAGTCATTAATTGGAAGTCAATCCTTTGCCATGTGTAAATGTTTATAGCAGGAGAGGATCATCTTGGGAAGTTCTAACATCAAACGTGCTGAGAGAAACAAGTTGGTGAAAGAACCAAAAGACTGCTTTAAGTGTTGCTTAACACTTGCAAGGGAAAACAACAAAAATGAAAAACGTTAGGGTAGGTTGAAGCTGTACTTTGAAAGTTTTATACATAACATTTTGTCCCGGAGAAATCTTATGGCAAGATTTCTTCCTAAAACTTCTTGAGTTCCTTCTCTTGTATGGAATGATTCATATGCTAATTCATTTCATTCTCCACAGAACCTGTGAATTGATATTGTAACCCCACCTTACAGAAGAAAGAAACTGAACCCCAGAGAGGGTGAGCAACTTTCCAGGGCCATCAGGCCAGAAAATGGAAAAGGGTTTCCGCCAGATCTCAGCAGCCAGCTCCAAAGCACCTGGCTCTTTCTACCGCTATACACCGAAAGGCCTTTGACACTGGGCGTGATGGTGCACGCCTAGTAATCCCAGCACTATGGGAGCCTGAGGTAGGAAGGTCACAAATTCAAGCATATCCTGGGCAACTGAGCAACTTCGAGAGACCTTTCGTCTAAGTAAAAAATTTTTAAATGGCTGGGAACGTAGCTCAGTACAAAGGCCCTGCATTCAATGCCCACTATCACACACACACACACACACATACACACACACAAGCATGCATGGACAGGATTTGAACTTAAGGGCTCGCAAAGAGACCTGGTTTTGATGTGACCATAGGCTATGCCATAGGATTCAGTGCCTGCAAACAGAACCCCTCTGCATTTTAAGAGGAAAGGGAATTTATACTATGAAATAGTGCTAGTGAGGTCTCTTCAGAAAGGCTGAAGGGAAGGCTCTCTGGACCACAGAAATGACTCCAGAACACATAAAGGACCTGCGCTTGGAGAAAGTAGGGCAGTAGGATTTTCAGAGCCACCTCAGGGGCTACTACATTCAGGAACCACCTCAGTAACCAAACCAAAAGTCAAGAAACCAGGACACGAAATTGTCACTGGTTTTAATATTGCTCTTAAACAACCCAAAAGTGCAAGGCCATCCCCCATAATACTCTGCTGAAGCCAGTGCACCAGCCACCTCTCCTCACCTGAACGCCACAGGCGTCTGGAGGTGAGCTCTTATTTCTTCACTCAACTGGCATAATTTGTCATTCAGAGGTTTGGGTGAAGGGTAGTTCCGGAAATGCAGTTTTGAGCTTTCCAGGCTGTAGTGTAGGGAGGCCACTAGAGAGCCATGGTTATGCGGAGCAGGCCCAGCACTACCCAGAGTCCTGTTGGAAGCTCTAAAATCACACCACTGAAAGGAAGAAAGTCAAGGAGCTAATACCCAAAACTCAAGAGGATCTAGTCCCTGCTGGAATTTTACCTATCGTCATCCAGTATCACCTACTAGCGACATACTAAAGCTGTAAGACCAGTCACTTAATTTTTGTGGTTGCTGTTGTTGTTTTGAAACAGATCATTCTTTCTAGTCCAGGCTGGACTTAAATTCACTGTGTAGTGCAGGCTGGTCTCAAACTCCCATCAATCCTCTTGCCTCAGCTTCCCACATGCTAGGATGCGCCACTAGTCCAGCTTTTTTTTTTTTTTTTGGTGGAACCCGGGATCAAACTCAGGACCTTGCACTTGCCAAGCAGGCACTTATTCTACTGAGCTGTGTCCCCAGCCTGAGCTTATGATCCCTGCTTTATGGGTAGAGTAATGAGAGCTCTGCCAGCTTAAATAACTCACCCGTTTACACCTCAGCGCATATATGAGCCTGGACCCACACCTGGCGCTGGCCCTGTGCTGTTGCTTCTCTTGTGCTCTGAGCACCATGGTCACATCATGCAGACAGAACTAGGGAAGAGACATTCCTCAGGGAGAAAGTCCCCGGAGCGTGGGCCACGCGGGGCTTCATCCCACCTCTGCCCCACTCACTATGCGACTTGCTCTGAGCCACAGTTTGTTCACCTCTCCATAAAGCAGGCAGCATAGATGACTTTTAAAAGCATTTCTAGCCATGCATCTGGGCCCAAGAAAACATCACACTCTATTTCACACTAAATTCCACCAAATTCCTCCTGCCCAGAACCCAGTGGCCACATGGAAGAGCCCCCCATTTAACAGCTCTGTGGAGCCAGGGTGTGGACAAGCTGCTTCACAGGGAACCGGACCAAAAACATCCTCTAGAGCAAAGACCACCAGCACACTCTCCAAACCTGTGCAGAGTAGTGGCCACGATGGAAATCCACAATTAGCTGTTTTAATCCCCAAAATAGCTGTGCTACATTGTATATAGTCACGTAGGAAAAGAGAAAACCAGGGGCCACCACAGCAAGGTCAGGGGGAGTTGGAGACTGGGGCCTCCGAGCGCCAAACTCCTATTTAAGTTGTGTGCGGTTGCAGATAATGTTCTGATTTCCAGGGAGCTGACAGCCTGGATGAACGGCTGCTTAACTTGATTAGATATGCCTCAGCCACAGACGCAGGGACCACGACAGCTGCTCATTTGAGATGCATGCCACTGGCACCCGTCTGCAAGAAGAAAGGCCAGCCTCAAGCAAACCAGCGCATTCTTCTATGCAAACCGTATGGTGTCTGTGCAGTGAAAAAGGTTTGCAACCACCGAATTTCCTTCGCACCAAATGTCCTTTGTTGAGGAGTGTTTAGAACAACTTGTAACTTTAGCACTTGCCTGTAATTGCAGCTTGTCAGTCAGGACCTGGTGGTATGTGGGGAAACCTTAGGAGTTTAGCTTTTGAGTTCCTCCACTGAACCCACTGTCTTCCCCAGTACCCAACCAGGCAATAGCTCTCCACTGGTCCTACCTTGAACCCAGTGTCCCTGCTTCCTCCTTGCTGGCTTTGGGGACAGCACAGCATCCACTTTGCTGCCCCAGTCCTCCAAGGAGTTGCTGCTCAGGGGACTGGTCCTTGTTAATGCACCTTGTTAACGCAAGGCACCTTCCTTTGCCATGGTTTTGGGCTGTAGTTCTCCGTGCAGCATAGCCTTGCAGGAGCCCCACAGGAGGACAAAAGGTGGGAAACAAAGGTCACCTCTACATTCCCCTGCAGTCAAGAATCTTCAGCCTCAGTGAGCCTCCAAGTCCATCACAGACCTGTTGGGGCTTTTAAATGTAAAACATAGGACATTCCAGCAGGAGCACTCACTCTAGAGAACAGCAGCTCTCCCAGTCTGTCTGGAAGGACAGAGGTGCACACTGTACCCAGATAGGCAGCAGAGATTTGAGTGTCAGTTGAGAAACAGAGCATCAATTGTCACAGAAGCTGAGTGTCACAGAAACTGAGTGTCAGTTGTCCTCATAAGCTTTCACAATTTCTTTTTAAAACTAGAGCCTACTCAAGTAACTATGTACTATGAATCCTAAATCCTCCCTCTGATTTTTGCAGGTTTCCCTGGCTCCATAGAGTTAGGATCAGGGACGAGGCTCGAAGCTCCACAAGATCCAGCATGTGCCCCAGCTAGGCGCTGTGAGACATGGGGGGACTTTAAAAGTTAGGGCTAACAGGAGGTCCTCAAGAAATGGGGTGCACCTTTGGAAGGGAGAATGAGACTTCAGCACCCTCCTATTCTCACTTTCTGATCATAGCATGAGCAGTTGTGCATGAGCTGCCTGCCTCACCGTAGGCCCAAAGCCATAGACTGGACCCTCTGAAATCATAAGGCACCACAATAACCCTTTTCTCTTTGTAGGTTGATTCTCCTTATTATTTGTTAAAGTAATAGGAAGCTGATTCATACTCTCCCTCCCAGCAGTGAAGAGAATGGACAGAGTATGTGGGTGGAAGGTTCATCTTGGGTGTGTGGAGCACAGAATACCTCAGTTGGATGCATGGAAGGTCAAAGTAGTCACCTTATGTTGAAGTACTGGCTTAGTCTGTTAATTGGGTATAATCTATCTCTTTCTGGGGCTGTTGCAATGTTAAATGAGATGTGAAGTGTAAATCCCTTAGCAGAGGCCTGACTCAGACCACAGGCTCAGAATCTCAGCTACGCTGTTACCCTCATGAAGCCATCCTCTCCCCCTTCACCAGTTTTTTCTTTGCTGGAACCCTCTTTGATCACATCCCTGGGTTACGTTTCTCCTATGGAGGACTGTTGTTTTCTCTCATCTGTGTTACTAGAGATCTAAATTCCCGCCCGGCAGGAATTGGAGCTAATTCACCTGTGTGCGATGAACAGCACCTATCACACAGAATGTGCTAATTATGTGTCCACCGCAGTTCTGCAACCCTCCAAGACGATGCTCCAAATCCTTCTGCTGCTGTCCAGGTTCCTATTTTTGTGTCTGGGTTTCTTCACTAGGACCCCAAATTGGCCTTGAACTTCTGTGGCCTCACACATCTGCTCATGCTGTGTATATGGCTCACAGCTGCCTCCCTACCTCCACCTCTGAAGCTCTTATTCATCCTTGAAAGACAACCTCGAGCTATACTTTGTCACTGACATATTCCCAAATTCAACAGGCTTCTTCCTACTTTTCATTTCCTATAAAACTTGACTTTCATTCAAAAATCAGAGAGCTTTCCTTTTTTTCTGCAAAAAGGGCCAGATGGTAAATACCTTGGCTTTATAGGCCGTATGGTCTCTGTCCCCAGCACGCAGCTCCGCAAAAGCAGCCTTAGTTACTACCTGCACAGATAGGCATACATGTTAGTCCCCTTCCAATGCTGGGACAATATACCTGACACACACAGTTTAAAGGAAGGGAGGTTTATTTGGGGTTACCCTTTCAGAGGTTGCCGTCCATGGTCTGCTGGCTCCAAGGCAGAAACGTGAAGGCAAAGGGACCTTCGTGAAGGATAGCTGCTCACCTCAGGGCAGTCAGGAAGAAGACGGTGAGGGAAGGAACCCAAGAAAAGTCAGACCCTTTAAACTGGCCCTCAGTGACTCACTTCCTCCAGCCAGGCCTCCCCTAAAGTCCACTCAGCTATGAAATCCCGATGCGCTAATCCAAGGATGCGGTGGCGTCCTCACAATCCGATCATATCGCTAGGCACCCCTTAGCCCAATCAAGTCGATGATCGACATGGACTGTCACAGCATGGCTATGTGCTGGTAACAATTCATTTGTACGATAGGTGGTGGGCTACATTTGGCCAACCTCTCATCTGTTATCTGATGGTTTTGGTCATAAGCTGCCTTTATATTGTGGTAATTCAGGGTCAAATCTCCTTTCAGCTTCTACAGTAAAACTTTCTTGGGGGGACAAACAACACTTTTCTGTTGCCGTCACTCAGGAAAAGCACATAGAAATGATTTAATAGGTACTTGGAGAAAGAAGAAAAGAGAGGGTTAAGAGGGCTGGGGGCCAGTGTGGAAGAGGCAAACACAGAGGATACACACAGAGGGCCTGAGGTTACAAGAGCATCAGAAAGAGACAGAGGCACAGAGATAGAGACAAGACACATAAGACCATGGGAACAGGGAAGCCAGAGAGCGCACAGCAGAATTTCCCCAGTGCAAAGGGGTGGAGAGAGGAGAGCATGGTCCAGGGCTAACTGAAACTCCACCGTTCCCGTTAAGTCCGGACTCCCTGTACCTTCAAATGCCTTTAAAGAGGTGACTAAGTCAACTTGAGACTGCGAGGTAGGCCCTAATCCGATTTGACTGGTGTCATAGGAAGAGGAAATTTGGTCACCCAGAAAGACACCAGGGGTGGGTGAACAGAGACAGCCAGGTGCTGACACAGCGAGAAGCCATTTGCAAGCCAGAAAGAAAGGCGCTGGGAGAAACGAGACCTGCCAACACCTTGATCCTGAACTTCTGGCCTCCAGAAATGGGAGGAAATAAGTTTCTGTGGCTTAAGCCACCCAGTCTGACTAACACCCACAGGAAGACCAATTAGGAAAGCAGAGGAGGAAGGCTGGGTGCCTCTAGGATTTCAGAAACTGGGCCTTTTATTTCTCAAACACCATAGCTTTCTGTAGGTATTAGAGTCTTATTCTGTTGGGAGGGGAACAGAGGGGAGAGTTAGGTATGGATTCAGTTTTTCAGGCCCTGGGTTTCAGGTTTGTAGCTCCAGGCTTGCATTTCTAATACCGTCAAATCCTGATGACGGTACCCAGCGCTGTCCTGGCTGGTGGCTCCACCGTTTTAAAGAAAGATTTCTTACATGTCCACTCAGACGTAATCACTTAAACGCTTACCATTTCGCATGGACTTTTGGAGGGTTTTATTTGCTTTGTAGAGTTTAAGGAAAGCATTTGATTTTTCTACCCTCGTAAAATCTCCAGTTAGGTGAAATAATTTTATTTTCCCCTTTAGGTTTATTTTGTTTAGCGAAAGCCATTAGAACTTGCTTCACTTTTACATTTTTCTTCAGCCTGCCTGCAAAGTGGAGTAACGTGGTGGTTGAATTTCAATGGTTTGGATGGTTTTCAATGACTTCTGTGTTTTTATTCCCAATTCCTCAAATACTGGTTGCTCTCTTAGGCGACCGGGTGACAGAGTTAATTATTAAGTAGTGTTTTCACTAGATGAAGCCTTACATGGGCACATCAGAGTTGGAAGCTTGGTGTTCCTCATAAATTCAACTCATGTACAAGAAACCCAGCAGCCGATATCTCATGTCTGCAAGGCACTTCAGGAGCTCGTAAAACCGGCACAAAATTTCCCATTCTGTAGGTTGTCTCTTCACTCTGTGGATGGTTTCCTTTGCTGCACAGAAGCTTTTTAATATGATATAACCCTGTTTTTGTTTTCTTGATGTTATTTCTTGTCCAATTGGGGCTCTGTTCAGAAAGTCCTTGCCTATATCTGTGACTTCAAGAGTTTTACCTTTTTTTTTTTTTAAATCTTTTAGTAGGTTAAGTGTTGCTATTTTACTATTTAGATCTCTGAACCATTTTGACTTTAGTGTAATATATGGTGAGAGATAAGGGTCTAAACTCAATTTTCTGTACGTATATTCCTCAAAACACCAGAACTGGAAATTTCATTTGACACAGCTATTCCTCTACAAGGCATCTTCCTGAAAGAGTTAAAGATACCATATTACAGGGATACTTGCATACCCATGCATATAGCAACACAACTCATACTAGCTAAATCTTGGAAGTGGCCTATATGTCCATCAGCAGATAAATGGATAAAGAAAATATGATATTCATACACAATGGTGTAGCACTCTGCTACAAGGAAAGATAAATTTGAGTCATTTATAGAAAAATAGATGTACCTTGAGACCATAATGTTAAGTAAAAAAAACACAGACACAAAAGCTTAAATATTGCATGTATCTCCTATATGACA
Source organism: Dinomys branickii (assembly GCA_004027595.1). Lineage (NCBI taxonomy): Eukaryota > Metazoa > Chordata > Mammalia > Rodentia > Dinomyidae > Dinomys > Dinomys branickii. Next base: position 33,379 of record PVLD010012540.1, on the reverse strand, counting down.
AATCCAAAGTATAAACAAAGAGCAAAATAAAAGATAATAGGAAACAGGGAAATAGACCTTTTGCAAATGACAACAGGACCAAGAGTGGAAGGAAAGGAGACAGGGCAAGGGGAAATAAGAAAAATTAAGAAGTGTTAGGTACATGTACCAACTCCCCAAAATGAATGTAATCATTATATCTCACAAATAGGTACTAATGAAAAAATTTTTAAGACCACCAAACCAAGACCTTGGGCCCATGCTGTGTCTCTGGCCCAGAGGGGAAACCTCTGTTAAGCTGGTCACCAAAGCCTCCTGGAAAGGCCTAACAGAATTGTACCTCTCTGGGTCCTGTTTTGTGGCAAGCAGAAGTTTCCATGCTCACAACAGACTTCCAGGTTTCACAGTCTCCTAACCATGCTGTGATGTTAGGTCCTGTTTTTTGTGATTATTCCCATCCAAACACAAAGAAACCAAGAGTGTATTGAAAGCTGCTTCATGCTTCAGTTCTCTTTTGTGTCTATGCCTGCCCACCAAGGGCCTGCCAGTGGAGTCACTGGGGGCAGGACATGGCCTCTTTCACTCCTTGATGGCCCCTCCCTTGTTGGTCTCCAGTAATGTTAGAAACAGTGCCAATGTGCTATGATTTGCAGTGGTACTTGTGATTTAACACAATGTTAAGCAAAACGAACAAAGCCTTAGCTGTGGGGTTTCAGGGATCAGTGACCCAAAAAAGCAGTATGGGAGAGGTGTTTGTTTGTTTGTTATCTTGAACTTTCCCAAAGGCACTGCTCAAACTCACACCGTGGGAGGACTGAGCACCATCCTAAGAGATGGACAGAGGAGAGTTCCAGGTGGGATGGGCTGTGGGGCAGGCATTCCTCCCCAGTGGGAGACCTCTCTGCGGCCGTACAGGGCACCTTCTGCATGAAGACAATGGTCAAGAACCAGGAGGTTCTCTTGGAGTGACTCTACCAGCTTCGAGATCCCTGAGGCTCAGCCTTAAGGAAGTAACGAAGTATTTACACATGTACATTTTGTTAAGAGAAACGCCTCTGATATTTTTGTCACCAAGAGAGACTTCTGCATACCTTAAGCATTCATTCCAAATTGGAACTACCCCTTGGCCAGATCCCCCCCCATCCCAATTAACTGGGGAAGCTGCCCTGAAAGGTAGCTTCAGGGAACCAAAGGACAGCACACCATCCTCAGCCTGAGGGTGACCCCATACACCCAGCCGTCTTGGGCCCAGCAGCCCTGGCACCTGTAGCCCCATGATTTAATGAAGGCATTGGGGATTATCACGCTGGGAACCCACCTGCTTCTGCCAGGCCCCTGTGAAAAGGCCTTCTGTTTGGCTCCTTCTCCCTCTGGGTTTCTTGGAGCCAGCACAGAGAAAAGGGACAGTGAGAGGCTATTTTTGGCCAGGGCCTAATAGTTGACTGTTACATGATGAAATAGTGGCCAATCAGGTCTGCTGTTTTTATAGTTTTCTTTTCTCTCTTCCTCCCACTTCAGCTCACCCCCACCTGTCCTAGGACACTGAGACCTGTGGTGCCCTCGCTGGTGGGCCAGCGGTAGTAACTAGATGATGGGTGAGTCACGGCTCAATCACTGAAACAGAACGTACATGCTGCTGTGTCCCCCATGCATGGCCACCAGAAACAGCCCACCAACCAGGGGCTGGGGCCAAGTCCTGAGCTCCCTGAGCTAGGCAGATTTAGCATCCAACTCACTCCAAATCCCTTCTTGATCCAACTTAATTTTCTGAGGGAAATCTAATGGGGAAGAGCCTTAAGGTTTAGCGGTACTTTGAGGTTTAACAAACATTCATTTATAAGAGAAAACTAAGATGGTGGCCTAGATACCCAGTTGCTTTGGTTAACATTTTGGAGGCAAAGATTCAGTGGCAGCAAGGTGCGGAATGAGGTCTCCTCTTGATTCTTTTTATGGCTGCTCTCAAAGCCCTCAGCCGCCTGTGGGGGACAGTACTGATAATTTTCACAAAGTTTAGTCGTCTCTTCACAGCAGCCTAGAAGAAGCCTGAAGTAGGACTTCACAGTTCTTGGGTTCCTTTCACACACGTCCCAGGCAGACAGCAAATTCCACCCCAGACTCAGATCTTCTCTGGCCACTTTCTATACCTGTCTGCACCACAGCATCTGGATTCTCTGAAGACTGAAAGCACAAGAGGGAAGACAAAACGTGAGTGCCCTGGAGGCCCACAGGGAAGAGGCTGAGAAGAAGGGGAAAGGAACCATTGTTAAGCTGGGAGCCATTAAAACAGGGTTGGGCAAGATAGCCCTCAACAAAGTACTTCTTTGTGGCTGTGAAACACTATTCTGGACAGAGTCCACCACAAACCACAGAACATTCGACTAAGAGGCCCTTGTAAGGATTGAAACATAAACTCTGAACTTTGGTGTCTCCCTGCAGGCAGTGGCTACTGGTGTGATGGGCAACTGCCAGGCCCTTACCGAGCTCTAGGGAGACTGTCCTTGTGCCCCAGGGGGCCTTTGGCTCTGCCACTGGGGACTCATATGTCCGGGGTCAAGATGAGTATGACTGGGTGCTGCTGTACACTGTGGCTTAGATTTCTCATGATTGCTGCGGATGAAGTTGAATTGACTGTGGTGTCACGTAACCAGGATTTGGATGGCCATTCCGGAAATCTGAAGGTAAAAATAGCTGCATACCCGCCAATCCCAGGCCAGTGCCACCATGGTGGACAGGAACAGTGGGCTGGAAAGTGCTGAGTTTCATGATCTTCTCTTCTTTCCGGTGGTAGGAGGTTCTCAGAAGAAGATCTGGGCTTAGATTTCCCCTAAAGGTTTCTCGGTGTTTCCCGGCCCCGCTGAGTCAGTGTCCTGGGGCTTGAGGGAGCCTCTGCTCCAGGAGGGCTGCTGGGTCTGGGACTGGGGATGTGAGGAGTGAGCCTGTGTGAGCTCAGTGGTGGGCAGATCACCAGGAAGAGCACCCACTGCTTCCTGGCCTCCCTTAGCCCCACATACCATTGCCAAGGGTTCGAAAGTGGAGCCCTCAGTCCAAAGCCTCTTCCTGGCTCCGTTGTAGAATTTCATGCCAGTTCTGCCTGTGCTCCTCCCTGGCAAACATCTTCACCCCACTTCTTCCTCCTCTGTCTCAGTAGGAGGCTGGTAAAGTGCCAAGTGCACAGTGCAATCCTCTCCCTTGGCAGCCACACCAAGTGTTCTCCACCTGATCTTACCCTGGAACCTTCTGTGCCACATTTCTCACATTGTTATGGTAAATGTTCATTGCACAAATGAACATTTTTAGTTTGAGACAAGTCTTGCTAAATTCTCCAGGCTGGGTTTGAATTTATAATCCTCCTGCCTCAGCCTCCCAGAATGCTGAGATTACAGGCATGCGCCACCATGCCTCACTAAACTTGTTTTTAAACAAATCCCAAGAAGCAATTCTTTGCCATCTCTGTTCGACTGAAGGATATTCTAAGGTTGAAAGATAACTAAAGACTTACCATTTGTGACCACTCAATGTTCATTGTACAAATGCTGTGGGACCGCCCCTCAAGACACGGAAAATGTAACCTGTCCACAGTCAGCCACAAAGAAGTGGCATTAATTCCAACTAGAAGAAAGCCACACTGGGGCCAAACGGACATCTAAACTCTCAGAAGGCCTCTGAAAGAGGAGCCCTTACTATCGCAATGCTCATGGGATAGTTTCCATAGGCTCACGAAAGTAAGGTGGGACCAGCTCTTTGACATGCCAGATTAATAACTTGATGAGAATAATTTTAATCCCTAAGTTAATCTTTCAAATAAAAGAGAGTCCTGAAAACAATGAGTTTCTGAATGCAGTTGGTTGAGTTTCAAGCTTTCTTAGACTTTGCTAAATCCAAGTCCAATTTATCCCTCTCTTCATCATAATCGTTCAGAACTGGGTTATATATATCTATATCTCTCTCTATCTATCTAATCTAGTATTTGCACACACGTGTGTGTATACACACTTCCTGCTAGGGCTAGCCTGTGAGCTTCCTTTGAAAGGGACAGATTTCATCTAGTTCTTCTACAATACCCAGTAAGTGCTTTTCACATGTTTATTGAATTGGGCGGCATTGTACAAATTAAAGATTCTTGTGGGAAATCTTGTTTCTAATATTAATTGTCTTGGCTAGTTCTTTTATTCTAGATAGGAGTAAGACACACTTTATTTCCAGCCCCTTACCATATCCAAAGTTCCGCCTTAGTGAGTCTCCATCGTCTTCCAGTGAGCCTGTGGCTAGACACATCCTATAAATTATTGCTTCTCAGTGTCGCCAAGAGGACCCCAAACTGCAGGCTACTCCTATCTGTAGAGTACGTGGTGGGGACAGTGTTTGGTTTAACACGGACTTTGGCACCAGGCCCACCCAATTTAAATCGTAGCTCTGGCACTTTCTAGGGTGTGACCTTGGTCAATTCAGTTACTTTCCTTTTCCATAAAATACAAATCTACCTTATCCGTAAGGCTGCTAAAAGAGCCAGAAACAAAATGTGCGATGTGATTATTGTACCTGGTGGCTATTTATTGGAGGAAAAACTTTTAAATATGTGCTTTACTCACCCTCCTTCACAGAGATTGATGCTTTTAGTCCCAGGTCAAGGAGCAGCTGAAGAATCCAGAAGCCAAATCCACTTACAGCAGTGAGTCTTGGCCAGAAGTGGGAGAATAGTAGTTGACATGAACTGGCACCCACCCAAACCCTGGGCCAAGCACTTTACAGAGAGCATTTCACTTAATCCTCACAATGCCTGAGGGGCAGAGAAGCCACCCATCTAGGTTCACCCAACTGGCTCCCAGAAAAGGATGGGCTTCCTGGGATGTTCAGCCTCTGGAGGTCACCTTTCCCTGATCTCCTAGATGGGGTCCAGGACAGAGCTACAGACATGCAGTTCAAGGCAAGAACAAGCTATCTTTATGTGTGTGCCAAGGCCAGAGTGAATACTGTCACACTCCTTGTGAGGAAGCTGAAGCCTGCAGGGGCCAAAGGAAAGCTTTGCCCCTTCTCCTGATGGCTCAGCTGAGACCATCTGAGTCCTCCTGGGGTGGGAACCAGCCTACCTCCGTAAGTCGGAAGTATCTTCCACCTGACTCACGCTAACAAGCTTGGGGTGGGGGCAGGAGGCAGATGGCAGACAAAACCAGTAACAGAAAAAACCCAATTGGAACATTTAGCTTCACTCAGGACCAACTACAAACCACACCTCTGCCTGCCAAGCCCACACTGTCATCACATGGCTGAGTCCCATCTTAGTCATCGTCTGTCCCTCCGGAGGGGCTTGTAAGACAGTTACAAGAATTCAGCGATAATCTCTCCCTGTGTTACACCTTTCAGTTTTTGTTCCCCAAAGTTTGCAGAGTTTGCCTTCATTAAACATCCAAGTCGTTGCTTCCATTAGTCCTGATCCCAAGCCAGCTACACGGTAATGTCTCCCTCTGCCTGATTCTATTATGCAAGCAAAGTCCCGGGCCAGAATCCTGGGGTTTGGATGGGCACCAGTGAGATTAAAAGGCCTTTGGAAGTGAGCAGCTAGCAGAGCTGTGGACCAGGGGACCAGGCGCCCCACGACACACGCATGTCATGGTGGGATTCAGCAGACCTCAGCAGAGGAGGGACCGCTCACCAGGGCAGAGGCTCCTGTTTCTGGGATGGAGGGACCATTAAGTACGGGCTATACCGAGGCCTGGGGAAGAGCCAAGGATGGCATGGGCATCACGATCTGTCACAGTTGGGCGCCTGGCATGGTGGGCAGCACGGAAGTTAGAGCCTGCTATCAGGCTGGGTTCTTGCTTAAATTTTCTCTCTCAGCCCTCTCCATACAGCCCCCAAAGAGCACAAGTACATGCACACATGTATGCACACTCGCCCTGGTGTACACTGTCCCTGGGGATGGGGCCTAAGGACCTGTTTCTTTGCAGCATGGCTTCTAGCCTTTGGAATTCAGACCATGATGGGGGCTGAGGCTAATGGTCAGAGATGTGGGCCTGGAAGCCCTCAGTGTCTGCCCTCAGCTTCCGGAGAACCTCAGCTTTTCTCCGTCTCTGTCCCCTCAACACGTGACCCTGAATCTCTTTGAGGCCAAATCGTAGAGGAGAGGGCTATAATTTTCCCTCTGGGTTCCATGCACCACACCCTGAACTAGGCCTTATGTGGTGTTTGGTTTCTGCATACTGGGGATTGAACCCAGGGTCCCGCATATGCTAAGCAAGCACTCTACTGCCAATCTATACTTCCAGCCTTTTGTGTTTTTATAGTTTATTAAGTTGCCCAGGCTGGCCTCAAATTTGTGATTGTTCTGCCTCAGCCCCCCAAGTAGTTGAGATTACAGGATACGCTACCACACGAAGCTGACTTTGCAGTCTCCAGCAGAACAGACCCTCTGCCACGGTGACTGAATGAGAAGAACCCCTGGCTGCGGCTGCAGTTCAGTGGAGGCTGTGCAACCTGCTACAACAGGAGCCCCCAAGTGGGAGCTGACTTCCTCCTTACAGTTGTCTGCAGGGGCCTGGTGCCAGCTTTTCGGGAAATCTGTGTCCACACCTTCACGCAGCACCTAGGCTCCTTCCACCTTGTGGCTGTGCTACCGTAATGCTCAGACTTGATCATCAACTTGATTGACTAACAGACCACTAGGATATTAGCAAGGCACACTTGTGGGAGTGTCCAGAGGGTGCTTCCAGGGATGATTGGCAGGTGGGACAGCAAACTGAGGAGGAGACCTCCCTGAATGTGGGTAGCACCGGTCAATAGGGTGGGGACCTGGGTGGCACCAAAACAAGAGGAGGAGGACACCTACAGCACAGTCTGTCTGTCTGTCTGTGTCTGTCTGTCTGTCACGTCCTCCCCACCATCTGTCTATTTTCATGGAGAAGACAGTGGAAATTTGGCAGAATGACAGGCTCCAGTTTAAAATACCAAGTAAACAGAATTTGTTTATTTATTCAACAAATATTGTCAGAGTTCCTACAGTGACCCACATGGGATGCTGGGTAAGAGAGATACCCAAATGGGAAAGGCATGTTCCATGACTGAGTAATCAAGTCTGTGGCTTCTATATTTGTAGTTCATGCTTACTCTGAAAGGGGGGGGGTTCTCTCTCTCTCTCTCTCTTTCTCTCTCTCTCTCTTTCAGTAGTGGGGATTGAACCCAGGACCTTCACACTGAGTTACATTGCTAGATTTTTTTTTTATTTTACTTTTTATTTTGAGACAAGTCTTGCTAAATTCCCCAGGCTGGGTTTGAATTTATAATCCTGCCTCAGCCTCCCAGAATATTGAGATTATAGGCATGTGCCACCATGCCTCACTAAATTTGTTTTTAAACAGATCCCAAGAAGCAATTCTTTGCCATCTCTGTTTGACTGAAGGATATCCTAAGGTTGCAAGATAACTAAGGACTTACCATTTGTGACTACTCAATTTCTTAATGGCCTGCCCCAAAACAATACACACAGAAATACTGAATGCTAGTACTGATGTTACAATGTCACTTAAATTCCAAATTTTTGTTTCAGGATCCATCAAAACAGCATCATGAGCCAGGTACCTATAGTCCCAGCAGTCTAGGAGGCTGAGGCAGGGAGATTGCAAATTTGAGCCCAAACTGGGCAATTTAGCAACACCCTGTCTCAAAATTAAAAACAAAACAAAAACAAACAAACAAAAAAACCAGCATCGTGCTCCTTTGCTGACTTTATTATAAGTCTTTATAAAACATATCACTTTTAGTGATTGCAGTTTCCTTTGCCACACCTACCAACAAGTCACAATGACCCCTGGAACCATGTTTTTCTAGATTTTTCCAACAAAGAAGCTCTGTAACCCCCTGACTCCTTGTCATGCACATATAGTTGACATAGGATGTGGGACTCTTATGGGGAAAACCAGCACTATACAGGGGCAGGAGGTTGAAGGGAAGGCACAACACGGAGGTTCGAGGAGAGCTATGGGCAGAAACTGCGGGCCTAGGGAGGGCAGACACACAGGTACCAACCTCACATCCAGCAGGGCTTGGAAACCCCAGTGCTGAGTTCCACCCATCTTGCAGCTGCTGGCTTTGTGTTGGAGGAAAATGACTGTCCTCTCAAGCATGTGCCTGCAACCCACAAGCTGCCCTTCTGCAGCTGCAGCAGTGGCCCCAGCAGCCCCTACGCCCCGGGTGAACTGCCAGGAATCTGCCTGAGGGACCCAGGAAGCTGGTTTCTAGCACATTGTCCTCTCTAGGATTCAGTGTGTTTCAAAGCCCTTTCTGTCTGCTCACAGTCATCAGTGTCTGGGCAGTCACCAGCCTTTCAGTCCTAGGTTATGACGATTCCCCAGCCTGACCTCTGGGTTCACAAAGCAGGCAAGGGTATGCTGGGAGTCATACAGCAAAGGAGAAGGCACATCCAAATTTAAACCTGAGATTCCAACAAACTGTCCATGGGGTGATCTTAGTTCACATGAATGTGCATGAGTTTTTATTTTTATGTTTGTTTGTTTGTTTGTTGAGATAGTGTCTCTCTGTGTAATTTAGGCTGGCCTTGAGCTCATAGGGATCCTCCTGCCTCAGCTTTCTGAGTGCTGGGATTACTGGTGTGCACCACTATGCTTGGCTTCTGCAGGAGTTTAATAGCAAGAACAGCAGGAGGGGTAGCCTGGTGGCCAGTGCTCTATGGACTGCCCCACTGCAAAACACTTCCACGGAGCTTGGAGGGGCCTTCCTCCTGTCCAACAGCTCTCAGAGCCCCTGGGGCAGGGTGAGCCATGATGCTGGGAGAGACAGGAATGCACTGCTATACAGCAGAGCCCAGGCCCCAGGACACATATCACTGGGGGCCATGGTGCTCTGAGCTGGGCCCCATGGCCCACTCTGCTACTCAGCTTCTCTGTGACCAGCTGCTACTCTGCCCCCATCCGGTCTGGGTTTGCTCTTTGCTAATGAGAGAGGAAACATAACTAAATAAAACAACACCAAGCCACAACCATGTCTCAAAGCCATCTGCAGCCATAAATCTCTTAGCCGGGGCTGGGAGGCACAGCGAGATGCCCCTCGCCCCAGGCTGCAGGGTGACGCCTGTGTCCCACCATGTCCCTCCCAGGGAGGTTAGTTGCTTTTTTCCAGGCAAGGCAACCGCTCCTGTTTCTGCCATCCCCAGGTGTGGGGGCACCTCATCCAAATGCCAGCCAGGCTTCATCTGAGAAAGAAAAGGCAGCCAAGGGGCCTGATGCTCCCACTGGCCTGTCTGTGCTTAGCAGACATCAGGATCAGCAGCCTAAGTGGCCCTGGCCCCACCTCTGAGGGGACTGATGCTCAGGTGGACACTGATAGCCCGCTTAGCCCAGATTTGTCTGCAAATCATGTGAGCTGCTCGGCCTGCCGGCATGAACTGTCTCTGAGCCTCCTCCAGGGGCGGCCATGGCTTTGCTGCAGTTCCTACGTGGCTCACTGATTATCTTGTGTACTGCTGTGCAAGTCGCAGGAGGATTAGGACTGTCTGCCCGGCCTGTCCCCCTCCAGAAGCCTCTTCCTGGGGAATCCTTTTCCACTGTGTCAGGATGTCATCATCACTGCCACATTTGAAACCTCAGAAGTGACATTTTCAAAACTGGAGCATGACGGATATGAGAATGTGTGGGACTCTAAGCCATGAATATAACAAAAACTTCCCTCCTGCCACCAGGGTGGGAAGCAGGGATGAATGAACATCCCTGAGCAATATGCCCACCTCCCAGCTGGCAGTGGTGAGCGTCTCTCTCAACATCATGGGTCCCCCAGCCCCTGGCATGAAGGGAACCTGTGATCTAAGAGGCTACCTTGGAGAGGCCTGTGCTTTTCCAGGCCACCAGGTCCCCACTCTCCTCCACACAACCAGGATGCCCTCCCTCCTGCTCTTGGTCCCCTCTCCTCATCCATTCCTCCCTAGCTGGATGTGTCCGCAGCTTCCAGACTGGTGGTCCCAGCTCAAGAATGTCATCAGACCAGTGAGATCTGGCCAGGCCATAAGCCTCACATGCTGCCCTTGAGTACCACCATGGTCAGCAAGCACCATGGAGTTAGTTTCCCTGCCGCCACCTTTGCACACCCAGGAGCTGTCTTTGCAGCATTGGGCCCTGTGAGTCCGGCTGGGCCACCAACCAGAGTGCTGAAAGCTGGAGGGACATCACACGTAAAGGGACCTGGCCACATCCTGGGTTGGGTGGCATTTCCCCTCTGGTCCTGCACGTACAGCAGGCATCAATAGAGAAAATATTCTGTCCCGGGGTTCGCCCCGGTCTCTCAGGAGTCAGAGTGAACAGATGTCACCATGGGGACCACTGTCCTTCTCAAGACCAGCGGAGCAGGCTGGGCCCTCCCCTGCCGTCCTGAGACAGTGCAGGCTGTGGCATCTCAGGGCTACACCTCCGTTCCCACCTTTGAGGGGGCCTCGGTTTCTGCTCCCACCCAGGCCTGGGGCAATAGCCAGGAAAAAATTACTGATCTAGTTCTCTTAACCATTCTCTAAGTTTTATGAGAAATTCTGTGGTTATGATTCAACCTCAGACAATGACAAAGAAATTAGAATATTGCTTTGTTCAAGCAACAGAATAATAAAGGCTGGATTGTGTTCTTTTTATTTAAATTCTCCCTTGCTTAAATTGATGTCTAGCATCTATTGATCATAATTCGTAGTGGGAGAACCTAATCTTCTATGGCACAGTCACTAGTAAAAAATACAACCACTTGTATGGCAACAAATTAAAATATAAATCAATATGTAAGACCATAAATGTAGAACCAGATTGTCTTCTATTCCTGCATAAACTAGACTATAAATAATACAAAAGTATTTACTAAGTTAAAGAAACAGGGCTGTAAACCAATCACTAAGCTAATTTCCAAATCATTTGCAGAGTTTTAGAGATTGTTGCTACAATCTTTTCTTAGTCCACAAGCTGCCACTGGCCAAATCACAAACATAGCAGATTGATTTCGTCTTCAGAACTGTCTCAGATTCTTCCAAAGACTTTCTTTATGTTAGTAGCCATTAGTGGCTTCCCGTGAGAGAAGGTAGATACTGTTTATGGGGCTGAATCCTCCCTCAGTTCCCGCCTAATAACAAACCACGTAATAGTGCTTGTGACATTTTTATATTGTCATTATTTTACATCGTCATTATTGAAGGACCCACACGAAATTATTTATTGAAATGTCACATGTTAATGGGCCTACATTTATTAAATTTCTTCACTTTCAAACCCAAATATCATTTATTCATGCTTCTGGAGTCAGCACGCTCAAAGATCATAAACATTCATTATATTTTTCTTCTTGTACTTTGGTTATTAAACAACAAACACATTTTCTTTCTTTTGAAAATAATCCAATCATTTTCTTGGAACAGAGATTCTTTTTTTTTTTTTACTGTCTCAGATAACAATATACAGTAAATCCACTGGGTCTCAGCAGGAAGCAGATGGAGCTCACACAGAGGACACTTTGCAGGGGGTGGGGCACTGACAAAGAACGCCACAGTATCCAGGACTTGTCACTGTCAGAGCCATCCTCAATCTAGACCTAATGTTCAGAGACAACAGGATGGAGAGGGCAGCATGGGGCCCTTTGTTGGAGAAAGGGGGCCTCCAAGGAAGGACCTGGGACAAGGGCTTTGACTTCACGCTCTGCCCCTCCGGAGACCTTGGCTGGTGCCCAGTGACAGGCAGAGTTCCAGGGTCCCTGCTGAGCCAGGAGGGGACAGTCAAAGAGCAGAGCCAATGGGGCAGAGAGGGTTGGAAGGACAAGCCTGGGATGTGACCCGTTTATCCATCTCTGTAATGTCTTCTGTTGCTTTTCTGGAGTTTCCTCTGCTTGTTATGCTCAGTTGCTATAATTGTCCCCAAAGTAACCATCCCCAAAAACTTTCTTTCATGTAAAGCTAAAGAATTGTTATTTTTACCAGGTGTCACTTCTTAACGTAGAATCTCTAGAAGCAAAATTTATTTTCAAAATGTTCAACTATTGCCATTCTTATTATTTCTGCTCAATATCCAACAACTGACGCCATTTCCAACCTGCGTCTGTAGGCTGCAGCCTGCCTCTAGAGCCTGAATATACTGCCAGTTTCCATAAGTTAAAGTTGAAACTCTTCAAATATGTTATTTGATCCCTCTTAAGCTTTTATCTGGAGGAGGGTGGCACATTTCATTTGGGGAGGGAAGATTTAAAGGGATATGCTTTATATCCTTCACTCAGTCTTTCACAGTCACTACACACAATGAGAGACTGTATCACACTAAAGCACCTGGAAAATTTTCCAAAAGTTTGGGTTGAAATCTCAGATTTTCCTTATAACATTACATCAAGATTTTCATATAACAATTTCACGGTGAAAAATTAGTTTTTGATTATTGATACACTTTGCTATATTACTTCAGATATTAGTACCTGCAGTTTCCATAAGACCAACAAAATCCATTGAACTATCTTCAAAGTCTTAAATTTCACATGTAAGTAAATTATGAACACTTGAATGTGAAACAGTTGAAGCTTTGTCAATAATAGGTGACACTGTAGCCTTGATGTGTAAGTCTTTCAAAAGGCAATTTTCATATCCTAGTAGATAAATGTTTTGTAACAAGCAGAACCATAAATCTAGACCATAACAATATGGTCACACCGATGTTATTATTGTTTGAAGATTATTAAATAGTTCCTACCTGAGAATACTCAGTTGTTTTTCACTAGCCACTTAATAGCACTAATGCTACCTCCAAAATGTTTATTTCATTGATTTTTTTTTAGAAATATTGATGGTTTCAAATGCTGTTTTATGTAAAATGGATTCACAAGCATCCTTTACTTTTTTCTCACTGCTGACTGCAAACTTTCAGCTGGACTAGCAACTTTGGCAGACAAGAATACCATTCTGATAAAATAGATAACTATATAGTTAGCAGTCTTGACTTTCAATGATGTCATCTTTGAGTCCTGTTTGCATCCTGTATTTATAGCATGTTTTGGCATAAAAATCAAATTATAAATTGTTTTTCATTCTAGAAGTACTATAAATTATTTAGGCTATTCTAAACTACTACTTGTATAGCATCACCAGACATTCTATTTGGGTTTGTTGCATGGTATGGAGGGATATTCCAGGCTACAGCTGATGATTCACATATTGCCTTTATTTCCTGCCTCATTTGAAGATTAACATTTATGGTCTTTAGCAACATACCTCAACTTGGATGTTTCTTCATTCCGCGTGTGCAGGTTTTTTGGTTTCTAGGAGAGGATGTTCCATTAACGGAACTGGAAAGGTGGCAGACTGAGTCAAAGAAAATTGAAGAAGCAAACTACACGCCGTGCAAGAGACAGAATCCCTGGGTGGAACTGCTCACTTACATACTAAACTGGCTAGCTGAGCCACACCGCAGCTTTCTGCATTTGAAAACTTGAGGTGCCTTTGCAAACCCCTCCCGGTGGTGCTGGGATTTCTGTAGGAGGCTCAGGGAGCCAAAAGCATCAGAGTTCTCTTCACGCTTGCAAGGGGGCTGGAGAGCTGGGACCTGGCTACCAGAAGTGGCCCTTTTGGGGTGAGAAAGCAGTCAGACCGTTGGCTTCCAAGCTAAATCCTAAAGTGGAAGTGAACTCAGGGGTGGAGCCAGAATGGAGGTTTGTAGAGAAAGATGCTATCACCACCAAGCGGAGTCAGCTGTGCTTCGTGATCATCTGGTCTCAGCTCCTGGTGCAGCCTTAGGTTCCAGAGCCAAAAAGTCTCCTGTGACTGCTCCTGGGAAAGGGACCTCATATGTACAGGACCTGCTGACAGGGTGAGATGTTGACAAGTAGCTAATGGAAAGCATCAGATGTAAAAAGGGAAGCCGAGTATGGTGGCACCTGCCAGAAACTCCAAGTACTTAGGAGACATCGACTCATAATAGAAAGGGCTGGGGTGCTGCTCAACAGTAGGAGCAATTGCTTAGCGTGCTAGAAGCCCTGGGCTCCAGCCCCAGTTGGGCCAAAAAAAGGAAGCGGAGAGAGAGGGCCCCTCAGTGCTGCACACCCTGGTGAGAGGGGTGGGGTTGGCCCAACTAAAGACCAGAGCCAGCTGGGGCAGCTGTCACCCACTCCCTGCTGAGCCCCCGCTGGCTGATTTAGACCCCACCTGAGAAAGAATGGGGCCAGAGGGGCTAACCTTACCTTCAGGAAGTCACGGGGTGACCCTCGGGCCTGGGACCCCAGCAGGGAGCTGCTAGGCCAGATAATTTGCATAGACTTAAAAGAGCAGCTGGTCACCCTGCAGATCGCCTGGGAGGGGTCAGGTGGGGGAGTGGCAGAGGCGAGATGTAAAGCTCAGCCGAGGACAGGGAGCCGCCAGGGGACACGTGACCAGCAGGAGCCTGAGAAGGAGTAACTGAGCCCCGCAGATACAGACAAAGGACGACCCTCTGACAGCCAGAAAGCCCCTGGGTCTCCCCTCTTGGCGCCCCATAAGCACACGTACTGTGTGCAGGGCCTGGGGAAGCAGTGGGGCGAGCAGAGTGGTCCAGGGAAGGAGAGATCTGGGGTAGCAGATGGTCGGTCCCTGTGGCATCCAGGGGCTTCAAAGGCCAGACACCTTCCACCCAGACGCTGGGGGACAGGACTTGGAAGGAAGTTGCGGAACTAGTTGGCGCCTCACTTCTCTCAGCCCCAAATGAGGAAGCCGATCCACTTCAGGGGCAGGATGTGTTAGTGACACAGGGCAGAGCAGGGCCTCCAGCCTGTGGGCAACAGTCTTTGCCTCTGATGGCTGCCAACAGCAATAGACACCTTCCTTGGTCTGGGCCAGGAAGCCATGAGCTAAAGATAACTCAGCATTTGTGTCATTTGTCCCAGCAGCAGTGGAAGGTGTAACCGTCTCCCCAGGATGCAGCTGGCCTTGCGTGGAGCTCATACCTCCTGAGGAAGACACACATCACCTGCTCTCAAGCCAATGTGTCTGCACCTTTGGCCTGGCCACCAAGAAACCAGCTCCTGCTGACAAGCAAAGCGCAGTGCTGGGCTGAATTTCTGCTAAGGCTGTGGTGTGGTTGGCATGTGAGACTCTGGGACCCTCGAAGTTCGAGGTGACAATGCCAGCGGGGCCCAGCCCCTGCTCATACATGGCCCCTCTGATGTCACTTGGGGGATCTGGCTGCAGGAGGTGGCTGACTCAGCCAGGGCCTTATGGGATTTGAAGCCAGGCTCCAGAGTGTCTAGGACTGGGCTGGAGCCCTCACAACTACAGACCGTGGGTCCCCATCAGCAGGTCCACCTGCCAGCAACACCCCCTGTTGCCCCGTGGAGTTCATGGAAGCAGGGATGGGTTTGCTCCTCTCCTCCTCTAGAACCCCCAGCTTCACTGCACTGGCTTCCCCCGTGACAGTACAGCCGCCGATTCTACCCCAAGGCTTCTGTGCACCCTCAGAGTGGGGTTCTCAGTCTGGTCCAGACCCAGCCACTGCCATCTGCTCTGAGGGCCTCGCAGTCCAAGGACGAGCCCTGTGGAGGGGCTGCAGTCCTGCTCCTCTCAGAGGCACCTAGGGAAGGAATTCAGAGCAGTGGTCGGGGTACAGGCTGGCGCTGAATCCTGGCTTTGCTTAACCTTTGCCACTACAGGCAGCCCCAAGGGCAGAATGGGCAGTGGTGCGGGCAGAGCTCAGGGCTCAGGCATTTTCCTCTCCACTGATTTCTCCAGCATTGGCAAAGCCCTCGCCTCTGTAACCAGTCTTCATCCTCCAAGGGGCTACCCCAGCTGGGATCTGCGGGGACTGAACGTTCCCAGAGAATCCTGCGTTCCTGCTGGGAGGCTGTCCTTATACTCTGGAGTTATCGTAAAAACTGAAATAGCTGGGTATGGGGGTACATGCCTACCATCCCAGCTACTTGGGAGGCTGAGATGAGAGGATTGCACATATGAGGATGGCCTGGGCAATTTAGCAAGACTGTTTCAAAACAACACTTTTGAAAGGGGGATAGGGATGTGGTTCAATGGTTGAGCATTTACCTAACCTACACAAGGCCCTGGGTTCCATCCTCAGCACTGCAGAAAAACCCAGCCCCTTCCCTCAAGGTTTGGAACCGTGAAAGGGACCCATCAGGACAGCAAGCAGAAGTCTTGACCATGGGCAAAGGTCGCTGACAGACTGCACACACAACAGTGCTAGCCCAGCATGTGGCTGTCCTGCTTGCCTGGTCACAATCCTTTCAGGACCCCACAACCTGCCTCATGCACCCAGGGTTCCATGCAGTTTCTGAGTAAGCAAAGAAAGAACAAACACAGGAACCGCACACTGGCTGGGTACAATGTCATATACCTATACTCACAGCACTCTAAGAGGCTGAGGCAAGAGGGTCACAAATTCCAGCCCAAATGGGGCAATTTAGTGGCTTATCAAGTCCTTGTCTCAAAACAAAAAATAAACAAAAACCAAGGATGCGGCTCAATGCAAAGGCTCTGGGCTCAATCCCCAGTATTGAAAACAAAACAAAACACAAAAGACATGGTGTTTGGACTGTGATGATGGAAATCCCGCATCTCATTGTGGTTCGACTATGAACTTGTCCTAAAGCTTGGCCCCTTGTTTCCCAGAGGTGCAGAGCTCAGGCAGTCTGTAAACATTACCTGCCATGCCCAGGCTGGACTTGGACCTGCTACGCTTCCACCCACTTCTGCTGCATTGTCCCGGAGCCCTGGGGCAGTGCTAAAGTACCAGCAGCCTCCAGGAGCCAGGTCCTGCCTGGTCAGGCCTTCCTGTCAGACCCTGGCCCGTGACCCTGGTGGGACCTGTGCCCAGGGGTCCCATCCCAGCCCCACCCTGGGGATTTCTCCACAGGAAGTAAGTTCAGGAGCTGGGGAGACGTGGGTGACTCAAGCTGAGGGTGGAGGGAGTTTGCACACAGGCCCAGCGCCTCTGGGCTGGATTAAGGGGTTAGACGTCTCACAATGGGCTTGGCGACACTTTGCTTCCGAGGCCTGGTCATGCACAGGCTCCTGGTGCCTGGGGCTGATTCACCTCTCTGGCGCCTTGGTGGGTGCCCGAAGGCACCTGCCCTAGTGGTTCCAGCACGGGGAGCTCTAGGGGTGGGAGCAGCCGTGGCTGCCTGCTGAGAGCCCCATGGAGCTGAGAGCCTCCTTCCCTCTTCTGCTTTCTCCTCTTAGAGCTGTGGAGGGAGGTCTGCGTGCAGAGTGCCCCACTGCCCTCCCAAAGACACATGTGGGTGGTCCCAGAGAATGAGGTCTCATCTGCTTTGCCCGTCCCCAGCCCTTGTTAACTCTTGAATTGGGGCCTCTTCTCTTCTTTGCCTGCCAGCAAAGTCTAAACTGGGGCCATCTGCTCTCACAAGAGCCCGTGGAGAATTCCCGCTCCCATACATGCCACCGGCTCCTCTGTGCTTAGCCCTTAACTCCTGCCCAGCCCTCCTGTGCCTGGCCTTCACTGCACAATCAGAGTCCTCAGTTCTATAGCAGTGGGATGAATTGCATACAGAGCAGGTAGAACACCTTGTATGGAAATGCAGGCTGTGCACTGCACAAATCCAGGGCACAGGGGACATTTACACAGTTTAGCATATGACTGGATACCTGGAACTGTACAGTACACAACCTGCACAGCTGCACATGGTAAGCCACTGTGTTTTCAGCTCCTGACACAGAACCTGACATTTGGTAGGGGCTCAGTATCAGTTGAACAAACACATGTTGAAGGTACTTAAAGTAGGAGGATCATGTTTGAATTCCTTAAATCTCCCCGGGCTCCAAACATAAGCAAAAGATCCTAGAGCATTAGAGATATAATGAAGATTCTTCAAGCGCAAGCATCCTTACTGGCATTTGCTAGTTAACAGCGATAATACACATCCATCCTCTTTAATCCCCAACACAGTCAGACATTTCCTGTGTGTGTTTACTGAGCCTAGCCATTGTTTCCTTGTTACAAAGGAGGAGATTGTTCCCAGGGGCAAAACCCAACACTGGGATGGGATGGGAAGAGCCTCTCTCCTCTTCCTGTCTCTCTCTCTCTTCATGGTGTGGGATGTGGATGTGAGGTCTGGAACTATTGCAGCTTTTGTGTCACCATCTGAAAACTCAGACTGAAATGAAGTCATGCCACCAGCCCCCACCAAAGGGGCAGAGGTAAACAGATCACAGGAAATGGACACAAAGCCCTGATCAACCCACTCCTGAAGGTCAAACCATTCTTCCACTTGTAATTCTGTTTTCTAATAATCACTTCCTTACTATTCAAATCTGTTTTGAGCTGAATCATCTGTGAATTGCAATAGAAATGACCCCACCTGGAATCTACAGGAAGTCAGCCTTGGTTTGTTTGCTCCACACTTGGCCCCGATTATAAGTAGCTGATGCTGGTGGGAGAGCTGCAGGGCAGGGGACCAGGCTGAGGGCCAGGCCCTGCCAATGGGCAGCCCCCATCACTGCTGCCTCTGCTTTCAGGTCCTTTCGCTTAATCAGAGAAAACCGGCCCTGGGCTTTTCTTCCAAGCAGACCCTGTCACTGTGGGTAAAGTAAGTGGCACTTGAAACAAGGGGCCCAGCACAGCTTCCTCGGTGCAGGGGCAGAGACTAGCCTCTCTGTGTCCCCCTGCCTTGTCTGGGTCATCTCCCTGGGGTTGGGAAGCCAGGGTCTCCCAAGTGTCCCCAGCCGGGCCACTGGTCTCCTCCCTCCAAGGACACACATGTGTTTGGCCTTCCTCCTGCCAGTCCACCCTCCTCCTGGAAATTCTGGTCTTGTAATAGTGGTGGGCGAATTGAAATCCCTGCCCAAATCCAGCTGTAGGGCCCGAGTCATGGTTCGTAGCCTCTCTGAGAGTTGGTGTCTTCCTCCCCGAGTGGGTATAACTATGTTACCAGGCACTTATCCCAGTAAGTATGGACATGTGTATCAAAGCATAAACCCTGACATATAGTAAGAAATGGAATAATTATGGGAAGAAACAGCTGAGTCTGTGCAGCGTAGGGAAGGACTCTGGCTGGATGGCTGGTGTGGCGAGGGCTTCCTCATGGAACACTCGGGAATCTGAGATGTGCTGCAGGGCCCTGGACCCAAGCCGAGAGGCCTCAGGTCCCAGACAAAGCAAGCTGCAAAAATACCCTGCCATGCCCAGCACGGATGCAGCAGGAACCCACACCTGCGATGCAGGGAACAAAATTCTTCCCCCCCCCGTCTCCAGTGTCCCCAAGGGGGCTCATTGCCACCTTCTACGTGGCACGTGGAGACCTGCTTGGTGTGCAGCCTGGGATGTCGCTGGAGCCCCGGATGCAGGAGGGCAAGGAGTCTGGGATCTCTGCAGGGCAGAGGGTACAGGGAAAGCTGGGCCCAGGTCTGGCCTATGGCTGGCAGCCCCCACACAGAGGTGGTTTCTGCCATTCCCCTCTCCCCCAGCCTCACATCACCTCCTCTTCCGGCCTGCTCTCAGCTCCAGCCTCACCCCGAGGGACAGAAGGAAAGGCAGCACACAGTGCCTCGGCATCCATCTTCAACCCTGCTGCCCCCTTACGTCCGTGTGACAGAGACACAGGATTTCAACACCTCTCATCTACAATGAGGTGTTTGTCATAACATCTCCTACTGTCACGAGGCTCCAAAGAAAGACTAGCAGCCCATAATCCCAGTACTCTAGGAGGCTGAGGCAGGACGATCAAAAGTCTAAGCCTAGCCCAGGCAACTTAGTGACTTAGTATTACTCTTCCCAAAATTTAAAAAAAATTCTTTTTTTAAAGCCTGAGGATGTAGTTCCGTGTGAAAGTCTTGGAGTCAATCTCCAGTACACCCCAGCAAGAAGGAACTAGGTGGAAAGAGTGTTTGGTAAATGGCAGAGGGCTTCTGCCACCATCCATAGCTCTCCTGTCCTGCAAGGCTCTGCTTTATACCCACCCTGCCTGCCAACCCGATCAGGTCTTTTGGACTCACTCTCAGAGCCTGTTCAGCATCCTTAGAAATGGCCTTAAAAGACTGCTAGATCTCATCACTTCAGGGTGACTTGATATGTAGACGAAACTGAGCCAATCCCAGTGAATTTGGTGAGGAATCAAACTGGGGAAGAGAATGTTTTGGTCCATAACAGAGAGGGGTGGGATGGTTTATTTTTTGCTCCCAATGTGGCCCACATAAATGGGCTCTGAAGACAAATCCAAAGGAGAAGCCACAGGGCACTTGAGCAGTGGCGGCGTCCCTGGAAGGGATGGACTTTAACAGCGGAATGTCTCTGAGTCCTCTTCTGTTTGCTGAAAAAACATAGTCATTATTTTATAATCATGTCTTGCATAAATAGCAGCTTTTCTCTCCTGGCTTTGCAACTGGCCTGTATACACAGTGTTCCCTCGATTTATTTTGAGCAAATGACTCTGCTCCATCCACAAGCCTGTAAAGACAGAATATCAGTATTTGAAACTGTAGTGTTGTGATTAAGTCAAACCCACAGGGAAGTTAATCGGATGGATATTTAGTCCTTTGCATAGTTGCTTCTATGCAGCTTGGTAATAAGACATAAATGTCCTTTGCCTAATTTTGGCACAAGCACATCGAGCCTTTGGGACATGGGCTGGGTGGGAGGGAGGGACAGAGGGGCTGGCTGTCCAGCCCCCTCCTCTGCCCACCCACCCAGCAGGTCACCTGGCACACAAGGCCCCAGCTCCAGCCACAGCTCCCAGCTGGGCCAAGGCACTGAGAACAGGGCTCTGGAAGCAGCCACCTGTCTTTGAGAAGAAAAGTGAGCTGGAGGCTGGAAGGTGCTTCCTGGGTCTGGGAAGCGGGCAGCTCCCACGTGGCGGCTGTGCAACAGGTAGGGCCGCCTCTCTCCACTGTGGTCCGCTGCTACCACCCTCCCTCTTCAGCAGGCCCCGAGAGTCAGCGACCAGGTTCCTTGGGCATAGTGGGTGGTCTGTAAAATAAGTCATGGTCCCTTTACCCCACTGTCCCCAGAAAAGCTGAGAGGCCACAGAGACCATAGGCAAAGGACAGGGTGCTCAGTGGGGGCCTAGGCAAGACCGGGACACCCCCATACAGCCGTCTGTCCTGGGGGGGTCTAGGAGCTGCTCCCCCTCCTCTGTCCCCTCCTCCCAGCAGAGAATTCCTCACCCTGAAAGGAGGCAGTGGGTGACTTATAACAGCAGAGGGAAGCAGGGACTCCTTCAAGACACAGTCAAGTCTCTCAGCTAAGCAGTGTGTGGACAGGGGCCAGGCTGGGATATAAGGGAGCCACTAAGGTGCAGGAGGGAGGGGCCAGCTGGAAGGAGGCCGGGTGGGGAGGCACCTGCACAGAAATGTGGTCTCTGTGCTCCGTAGAGCTGCGGGACTGGGCTGTCACCCTCTGATGGCTGAGCTATTCCTGCTCACCCCAGAGGCGTGCCCTTGGCTTGGCTTGAGGGACCGACCAAGGGCAGATGGTAGGGCATCAGTTGGGGTAGAGAGAACTCCAGGCTCAGCGGGACTTGTCCCTGGAAGGTGCTATGTGGAGGCCAGGGACACAGGCTGTGACTCGTCTGACGTCATCTAGGTGGGTGGTGGGGGCAGGAGGGGAAAGGTATTCGGCTTCTTAATGGGGAAGGTCCTTTCCTTGGAGACAGCAGGAAAGCGGAAGGGAAAAGCAGCAACTTTCTCAAGCATCCAAAGAGCTAGAGGAATTGAGATCCTGGTCAGAGCGGCTGCCTTTCCTGCCCTGGGGAGGCGTTTTACAGGCCTAAAGCCAACAGTGACTCATTCACTAATTTGGAGAGAGAAATGGGACGAAAACAACAGAACAGCCCAGACACAAGCGTTCTTCTAATGCCTTCCATTCCCCAGACACACATTTCCAACCAGATTCCCCTGGCTTCCCAGAATGTCTTAATTTTCTACTTTCATGAGTGATTAGAGAGAAGAATTCCGAGCTCTGTGGAAGAGACAGCAGACAGCAAAGCTGCTTAAGGATCAGGCTTTGGGACCTGGCCCCTCTTCTCCAAGTGAGGGACTGTACCCTGGCAGCTGGGGCCAGCCCTGCCCTGCCACCCTGCCTGCGTCCCTCCAGCGCTCTCTCATACCGTTTACACTTTCTCACCCTCTGGGTTTCCTGCGAAGCTGATCACCTTAGGTCCCTATGACACAGCCTCCTCCCGCATCTACGAAGTTCTGCCCTCAAAGCTCCCAACCAAGCCAAGCTGACGGCCACCCAGGTCCTCTGCGATACCCAGCACACTCACCTGGCCTCCTACACAGCTTCACCAATTATTGCAAAAAGAAACAGCCATTTTGGAGCACCCTGTGAAGGAGCTGTTCTTTTTGCTTCCTCAAAATCCCTCCCTTTTTTTGTTTTTTTGAGCCAGCATCTTCCCCTCCTGTCCCCAGCCCCTTCTGCACCTCTGCTCCTCCGCCAGTTGCTTGCTTTGGCCTGGAGGAAGAGGTTTTCAATATCTGACACCTCCTAAAAGTGCAGTTTGGCAAACAGGAGTTGAAATCCATTCCAGCCCCAGGGCTGCTGCAGAGCACCTGGGCACGTCCTCACACCCAGGGGACCAGGGGACAAAAGCCAGGCCTCCCATGCAAAACTCAGCCGCAGCTTTCCGCACTCGGCCCTGCTCAGGGCCCCTGCTCTTTGAACATGGAAAGCAATTAAAACCTTTGGTGCTAAAGCCAGCTGGCAGGAGCAGGCAGAGGAGCCCTGGCTGGATGGAGAATTGTTAGTGGGTTCAGACTGGCTTGTCCTCTGCCCCTTCCAGGCCAAGCTGTAACCATCTCCACGGCCCTGCAGGTGTCCAGGCTGACTTTATTGGCAAGAGAGAGGAGATTGTCAAGGTGTCTTAAACAGGCCTCGCCGGAGACGCCTCTCTCCCGTTTCTACAGGAAGGCTCTGCCCTTCCTCACATTTTCTACGGCTTATACCTGAGAGGGTGTCATCCGCCCCACATAAGCCAACAAATGCCTTGTCTAAAGAGAACAGTTTCTACAGAGCCCTGGAGCACATGACATCGGAGCAAAATAGCAGGGTAAGCGCTGGTGGGTGAAAGGAGGGTCCTGTCGTTTGGGAACCCTGCAGAATAGTCACCAGGGCGCAGCGCAGAACAAGAGCAGTTGCCCAATGTGCAGACCACACAGACACACAGAGACCTACACACACACTGTGCCACCCCAGGTCATGGCCTATGTGCGCTCACTCACACACAAACCTGTGCGAGTATACCCCACCATTGTATGAAGGGGTTTGGTATCGTGCAAGCCATAGTCCACCGTGTGTATTATAGAACCCATATTTTAAAAAATGTCCTCTACGTATAAATCATTAAGGAACAAAGGAAAATAAGCCACGGTTTCTTTCTCTGAGAACAGTCATGTTGCTGACGTCGGCCTTCTCCCCCAGCCTCTATGTTCTTCCGTCCAGGGCTGTGCTGCTACTGCAAAGGACCCTGGGATGAGGTGGAGGCCTAGGGTTTTTTCCTTTCTGCTCCTCCACAGGCCTGACCTCCCCCTCTGTCAACCTGTTTTCTGCTTCACTGATGATCCCTGGGCTCTTTGAACATCGGTTGGTTGAGAGTCCAAGAATGCACAGAAGCTCTGGTCACCTGGTGGTTTACTGCTCTGCGCCTTTGCTCTCTGGGTCACAGGGTGGGCATAGACCTCATAGGGGCAGGATCTGGCAGCACAGCTTCCTCATCTGCTGCCAAACTATTCAGCTGGGTGACACAGGACGGGACCATCTGGGCTGTTCCTGGGCTTTCTTAGGAACCTAACTCAAGCATCCCGCACATGGGATGGAGACAGGGGAATGGGGGAATGGAGGGGGGATGCGGGGATGGAGGATGGGGGATGGGGGATGGGGGATGGGGGTGGCGATGGGTCCCAATCCCTTTCTGGCTAAGCACTTAACTTTTCTTTGGCTCCAGATGCGTATTCCAAACATGAGCGCTTACCTATAGACATATCTATTTGCAGATCATTTGTCTGAGCCCTCATGATCCTATAATTGGGTTAAATACTGCTGTGTAGGCCATGGCATTCCAAAGCTATTGCCGAATCTCGCAAGGTACCTGGGCCCCTCCCTCTGCAGGCCTGTTGGAAGGGAAAGGTAGAAACATGAATCAAGGCGAGGAGAATATGCTTCTTTCTTGGAATGAGCTATTTAAGGAACAAGCCAGATGTGCAAACAGGCATTTTCCCCTTGCTTTTTAAAGATTGTGTGTGTGTGTGTGTGTGTGTGTGTGTGTGTGTGAGAGAGAGAGAGAGAGAGAGAGAGAGAGAGAGAGGCTGAAGGCTAAAATGCACCCCTTTCCCCTCCCCGAGAGGCTGCCACCCTTGTCAGCAACAGCCACTGGCTGGTGGCCACACCTAGTGAGCCCCTTACCCAGAACACAAGGGCCTGCGTCTTAGCACCCCACACAGGCCCCCTATGTTGTCCTTTCCCAAAGCCTTGTTACCTCCACATAGTCGCCAGGTCAGACTCAGCCCTTCCAGGCCTCCCTACTCTGTGCACTGATACCCCCAGGAATGTCCCCAGTGGCTGGGAGTCAAGTTTTAACACAGCTATGCCAGCTTCTCCTTCCTACACTCTACCCCAGAAAAGGCACTCTGTGATATTCTAATTGTTTTTCAGAAACCTTCCCAAAACACCTTGTGTTTTCCTGTCCTAAGAATTGTCCAGCCTGGACAGGATTAGCAGGGGACAGCCACACTCACAGAAGGAGACCCTGACAGTGCCTGGAGATGTCACTTCCCAGGGAGAGTCCCTGACCTTGTGGGGGTGGAGAAGAAATGGGAAGAGCCTTTCGTCCCTTCCCTCCCTGGCTGCACCGCCCTCCTACATCCTCCACTTTGCTTGCTGGGGTCACAGCAGCCTCCAGGTGAGCCTGGCTTTCAGCATCTCTCTTGCCCTTTCATTTCCTGATGATTTTGGCCAGAATAACCTTTCCAAAATGCATGAGGTATGATCAAACGATGTGGTGTTTACATTTTTAAAAAAGGTCTTACAGTAAAAGACACATTGCCATGAATCTCCCCATCAAAGTCCTCCCTCCTGCCTCTAACTTATCCCACTGTCCTTGCCACTTTCTGAAGCAGTTCAGAAATCCTCTTTTGTAGGTGTCACTGTCATGGCTGCCTCAGTGTCCTGAATGGGTTCAAAACATTGATCTTCCATGGTCATTTTGCCCTTGGGGAAGAGTCAAAGCCCCAAGGTCCCAGATCTGGTTAAGTGGAAAAGTCTGCCTTTCCACTGGATGGAACTGGACAGCAACATTCACCATATCTTTTTATCATACCTCAAAGACATTCACAAACGAGAACTTGAGAACTGCTTCATGAAAAGACAAGGACAATGAGATAAGTATGTTCAAAGTGAGAGGAGTATTTTGAGCGAGATAAATGGCGATGTGGTTTTTACTGTAATAATTTTTAAAATTTAAACACAGACTGTATTTTTTTTAATCCATCCCCGTAAATCACCTAAGCCTACCCCCTACTTGAAGCCTTTAGAATTCCCTGTAGCTCTGAGAACAGTTTGGAGTGCGTGATTCACTGCTGAAAGCATCCTTGCCTACCTCCCTGTCCTGAGCAGGCCCTCAGGCTCCAGGCCATCAGAGCAGAGGTAGAGAGTGTCCCCTTCTACTTGACTGCTTTCTCTTTCTCTTGGGTTCAGCCCAGCACCTGCACCATGCACCCTCATCATGGGGCTCATTTCATCCCACTAAATCCTGTTTGACTCCCAAATCCTAGCCTGGCTCCCCTGCTCCACGCCCACTGCACACAAAGCAGCAGAAAAGAGCAGTCCCCAACGGCCCTCCAGCCTCGTAACCCCATCATCCCCTCCTTGCTCTTGATGACCCAGTGTCCTCGATGACCCACAAGGTTGAGTAAGGTCATTAATCTCCACTGGGCTGTAACACTGTCCTTCTGGTTTGGCTGTCAGTCCGTCCTCACCTTTCACTGTAGACCATGCATCTCATTTACGCACAATCCCTGGGCAAGAGCCTCGCCTGTCTTAAAAATTAAATTTCAGGGCTTTGAGCTGTTTTCCTTGCCAAGCAGAAGTCTTGTTCCCTACTTCGTCTCCATGGCTTTGTCCTCAGCCACAGGGGTGGCAGGCTTTTGGACAAATGGTGGGAACGGCTGTGTGGGGTAGGTGTGAAACACTGCATGTAGATTGGGAGGAAGCATGTCAACTACAGAGAGAAGAACTTCCGGATTGCTTCACGGCCTCATTTGATTAAGAATAACTTTAATTCCTGGAACCTGCTTTGAAAGCTTGCATCTGTGCAAATGTCAAGTTTCTTGGTGTCAAATTAAAACCACAAAAGGAGAGCTGTTTTGCTTAAGCTGGAAGATGATGCCCTCATGGAGGAAGGCTGCACTGGGAGGCCAAGCAGGGCCACCACTGTGGAGTCTGGGTCCTGGTAAGTGCCACTCCTTTGATATGACGTGCTTGGCCTGTTTCCCACAGGCAGGCCCTGTCTCCACTGGTATCCAGCTAACAGCAGCAGGGCACCCACTGAGGAAGACACCCATGTGTGCAAGAGGCCCACTCAAGATCCTCACAAGAGAAATGTGTGGGTTCCCACCACCAAGCTCCCAGAAACCTCAGGGTTCAGAGGAGAGTGGGAGGGAGCACCGGGACACACAGGGAGCAGGGTGCTGAGCAGGGTGGCTCTGCAGACTCGGGGTTGCTCAATGAATAACACGCAAGCAAGGAGGGGTGAAACCATTAGGTGGGCATATGGGACCTCCATATTCTCTTCCCTGGGCTGGTTGATTCTTTGTCTTTTGTGGCATGGGGAGGCTGTCCTGCAGCACACATGGCCTCTACCTGTTTGATGCCTCTTGGACAACTAAAAAAATGTCTGTAGACACTGTCGATCCCCACAGCCCCCTCCCCCAGCAAAGTGGTCCTCACTTTAGAACTGCTGTACCTTCAACAAAGTTTAAGAGACATTGTGGCCAATCATGATGTATGAACCTTATGTGAATCTGAGTTAAAGTGTTTACAAAAGAAACGTTCGTGAGACGAGCACAGAGACCTATTTGATGCTAGTAAAGGATGTAAATTCTTAGATGTACAATGACATTATAAGTCACTTGTGAAAATTCCTTATAATATTTGTAGCTTTGCTTCCAAATAACCCAGAAGGAGGTAGGAAATGGAAAAAGAATAAGAAGGAGCGCTAGTTTGCCAGTTAAAGGTGATCAGTGGGTGATTGGCGGCGTTTGTTACTCCTAGTCTCTCTACCTGTATATATATTTGAGAATTTCTCACATAAAAACATGTAAAGGAAAGTAGGATAAAGGAGGGAAACAATGGAATTCTGACGCTGGAGCATTTTCTTCTCCCTAAAGAACCATTGCACATCTTTCCCAAACTGACCCTCCTGGAGCCCCCATGTCAGCATTGAAATTGTGCAGAGAAAGGTTCCTTGGCCGATCCTTGCTCCGTGAGAACCTCCATGTCAATGCTGTCCGTGTGGCCCATCTTGCCCAGGCAGTTAGTTCTGTCTTCGATGGGCTCTGGCAGGATGAGATGGCAGCCGTGGTGGCTTTGGCAGCAGGCACCGCGAATGAATGAGCTAGTGGATGGTACAGTTTAAGGTCGTCTGCTATGGGAGCAACATGGTAATAAGTCATGGTCCCCGCCTGGAGAAGACTGCTGTCTACTGGGGGCTTGAGATGTTTAAACAACTAATGTGAAAATAATTCAGAATGAAGTAAATGCTACAGAGACTCTAAGCAGTGCGACAGGGCATGGCCAATTTCAAGGAAGGAAGAGAGCGAAGTCCCAGCTAAAACCTTGGGGATTGATCTCAGAAAGAGCGGCACAAATTCTTATGACATCCAGTTGCTTTTCAAAAAAAAACTTCTTTTTATTCTTTTGAGTTGTGAAGTCATAAAAACCTCCCCATGCTAATAAAGTCACTTAGGGCACTTGGCTGGCTACAAAGGGGGAAAGTCTGTTTACATTAAAAGGGGAAAAAAACACAACCAGTTGAACTACTGCAAGAAAACCAAAAATCAGAAAAAGCTGTTGATGCCTTAATATGCTCTTTAGTGGCTTCAGAAGATCTGAGTCACGCCTTTTCTCTGTATGTCTTCCCATGTCAAAACCCACCGCCTCAAAGGAAGCGGAAGATAGTCTTAGAGAGACGGCGCTCAACACGGCCACATGTGGATGGTGCCAATGAGTTAGCTCATCGCCTGGAGCTCAGAATCCTTTTAGGAAATTGATTTTCCTTGGATAAAGTCACTTCCCTTCTCTGCCCCTCAGTCTCTTCCACTGTAAGATGAAGCAGTTGGATGACATCAGGCACAGCAAATTTGTGGCACGCTTGCCACTCCTTACTCCCCATGCCCATGACAGACATTGCTAATTGATCTCAGCATCTTTCCTCACTGAGCCCAAACATGACAAGTACACTCAACAGAAGATTCTGGACACCCACAATCCATCTGAGGGAACTGATGACACTCCAGTCTTCTTAACATCTCTGGCCTCCAATACCCCAGAATTCTGGGCATGAAAAAGGCCAACTCAAGAATACATCAAAAGACACCACTTCAGGAAAAGCAGGTCAGTTTCCCTGTCCATCGGCAGGGAAACTGGTGGCTGTGAGGATCAGGACCTCTGCTATAACCGTGGCAGATACTCTCACCTACAGGGAAACCTGGCTGTGTGCAACTGCTGTGAGCCCTTCCTTTTGACAAAGCCGATGTCACGCAAACACTTAATAAAAGCCCACAGCCCCCCAGCCCTGGCAGTGGCTTCTTGCCAAAGATGAGAGGGCTACTGATTTGACTGTGGCTCCACTCAGACTATGGAGACAAGGATTCCTACCTCTTGGACAGCTCCACCCAGGTACAGGCCTGTGGGTGCTCCTACTTCCATCAAAGCTCTGGGTTCCCCCTGATGCACTACACTTACAACCTCTGAAGGGTAAAAGATGGAGCTACTACGTCCCCCAGCAATCAGATCACACTGTTTATAGAGAGAACCAATCCTGGGAAGCACTGCTCTGTTCACTGCCTGGGCTCACTTAGAAGAAGGGGAGATGGCAGTTGTATTTTTGCAAGCAAATGTTTTCAAACAACTGGGGCCTGA
Source organism: Dinomys branickii (assembly GCA_004027595.1). Taxonomy (NCBI): domain Eukaryota; kingdom Metazoa; phylum Chordata; class Mammalia; order Rodentia; family Dinomyidae; genus Dinomys; species Dinomys branickii. Next base: position 4,328 of record PVLD010012540.1, on the reverse strand, counting down.
ATTATCAGTTAGTGAAAAATACAATGTTCAAGCAAGGTGTGGTCCATTGGAAACAAGAGCAAGTTGAAAAAGATTTTGGGTGTTGGGTAGCAATACCACACTGTGTTTTCCTGTAAGAAGCAAATTTATATGCATTTCTGGATTAAGCAAAAGACAATTATCTTTTTCGGAGGGGTGGGCAGTGAGACAGGGTCTCACTATGTAGTGTAGGCTGACCTTGATTTCCCAGCCATCCTCCTGCCTCAGCCTCCTGTCTGGGAGAACAGGCATGTGTCACCACACCCAGTTTAAAAACTATCTTAAAATATGATCTTATATAACTGAAGAAAAGTCTTGCTGATGTTACCTAAAGTTTCACCATTAATCTCAGGACAACCAACCGCAGGGCCAAAAGAGGGACTGTCTCTCAGCAAGACCTCTGAGAGCACAGAGACATCCCTTTCTTGTATTTTCTGTTTCCAATTATGACATAAGAGACTCGCAAATTGTGCTCAAGGGACTTACCAACCCAAGACCTGAGGATGTTTTTAAAACAACATTAATAGCTGTAAGATTTTTTTACAGCTATTTCCCTTTTACAGCTATTTCTCATTTCCTCAGTGTTTGGCAATCACAACTACAAAAAAGAAGGTAACTGCTGTATGGGTTAGCAGATTTGGCAACATCAAAAATGGAGATTTTAATACCAGTAGTACCTGAGTGGTCTGATAGATGAGTGGTTTTCCCATCAATACATACTTCCTAATACCATTAGCTTTCCTAGTGTTAAGCAGTTTTGTTGGTATGTTTCTTATTTTGAATTTGAATTATACAGAAAGTAAACCAGGGGAAGTAATTTTGTATAGTTGGAAGAAATTAGGATTCATTATGGTACATGGTGCTTACAATTATTTCTTAGTGATCTGTATTCCCCTGAACCTGTGCTACTATACGGAAACTTCCATACATTTTCCCCATACTTTGAGTTTCAAAAGAGCCCACTTAATACTCAGATGCTGCCAGGCATGGTGGTGTATGCCTATAGTTCATCACTTGGGAGCCTGAAGCAGGAGGATCACTGTGAGCTCAAAGCCAGCCTGGGCTGCATAGTGAGTTCAAGGCCAGCTTGGAAGACTAGTAAGGCCATCTGTCTTAAACATGCAAATATTCAAATGCTGAACTCTGATACAGACAAAATAAATATGTCACAGGAGGGTGACAGAATAAAGTTTAGTCCTATGTCTTTAAAAATTAAAAACTTTACTTGATTCAACTATGGGGTTCAGATGTTACTACGTGAACTCTTAAAGTTATAATTTCTCAGTCTGTCTTTGAGCAATGTCTAAAATTCATACCGACCCACTGCCATATCAGTGATCTAAACAACTAAGCTAGATGGTAGTTTAATAACAGGACTGTACCTGTAATAAATTTTTATCTTCTGTAAATCTTCTTTAGAACATGGGTTAGGAAATGTGGCCTCTGTTTACTTCCTTGCCTTAAAGCTACCTCCTAAAGCGTAGTGGCTGCCAGTAGCAGGATGTTAAATTGTGGTTTATACACCTTTTTGCATTGTAAATAGTCTTGGTTGTACACTGTCAGAGTAATAAAAGCAGAATATTTGTATATCAAAAATCATGTAGTTTGTCTAAAATGTGGGAGGGCTTTAGTTACAGTGTGTTGTAATTTTGTAAGGTCAACTGCAAGTTTTAAAATTTGCTATCATGTTTATCTGTTTATACGTCTGACAAATATTAAATCATAACTTGGTAAAAAAAAATCCTAATTCAAAGTTATTTCCCCTGACATTCAGGTTACTGAAAACTTTTGATTTCATTCATTTATAAAATAGAATAAGCAGATATATAAAATATGTAGTATTATGCTATATTATATGGTAACATAGACAATCTTGTATCCAATGTTTTGAATTATTAAAGCTTCTAAAAAGAAACAAAAACCTAATACATCAATAGGGGAAAAGCCAACCACACGATTTCCTCTACTTCACACCACTGTTGTGAAGAACCAAAAGGTTACAGAGAACCTGCTGCCTGCTGCTGAGTGTTCTGATGGGGTCGAGGGCTGGGCAGAAGGCATGGTCACCCACCTCCTTTCTCCCACAGTTAGAGAGGCTTTTGATTTGGGCAGGAAAGAGAGATTCTAAAGGGGAACCAGGCCCCTTGTCCATCAGCAGGGCTGGGAGAGGGACCATGGCCAGCCAGGCTGCAGGGGTAGAGTCAGGACACGCTTCCCAAGAGCAGGAGACTTGAGCTGCACCTTGCAGGAGAGCAGAGACGACACAACAAAACAGCCAGAAAAGCCAAGGTTGCCCTGAAATCAGACTCCTGCTCTAACCTACCCACTGCTCTCACCAGCCATAAGTGAGCCCCTTCTCCACTGTTTGCTCTTCCCCGGCCTCCAGTCCTAACCCATCCTGAGGGTGGTGTGATGCTTCCAACCACGTGGAGAGGGAATGCAGGAATCCACATGCCCAAAGGAAGTTTGGGGAAGGGGTTTGTTGCCGTGAGAACGTCATTGGAAGACGCTCAGCGCCTAGACCTTGCTCTGCAGCAAACGTGCAGACCTCAGAGGGAGCCCAGGATCCTCTCTGCCCACACCCGGGCAGTGAGACCTCTGCGGGCTTCTTCTATTTTACTTGGGCCTTCTGTTTGCTTTCAAAGCAACTATGATAAAACTTTAATCTAGAAATTGGGCTGGCCAAGGCCGAATCTGTACATGACAAGTCTGCTCTGGCTGTGCGGGGAAAGGCACAATTCCCTGCATGCAAAGCGAACTAGCAATTGATCTGCAACTGACGCTGAACAGGAGTAACTAGGGAGTGAGCTGCACTGGCTTTAGGGCTGTATTAGAGGATCCTGTGCCTCTCTGGGTCTGACCGTGGACTAGCTAGACAACAGACTGGTGCATGTCCTCTCTGTACAATGGCCAGGCTGGGGTGCAAGCTGTCCACAATCTCTGCACTGTGAACCCTAAGACATCCTCCAGGCCCTCAACTGTCCCATCAGTCAGATCCTGCAGCCCACATGTCCTCTCCTTGCTATGGTCTGAAATCTCTACTCAACAAGATTGCTGGACCTGTAGGGAAGTGGCAAACTGCTATCTCGATGCCCACCAATAGTTGAATGGATACATAAACTGCAGTAGTCACTCCAAGGAATATTACACAGTAATGAAAACGAATAAACCACAGCCACACAGGGGAAACAAGTAAATGTGATCCAGGATGCAGAAGTCAGGGGAAGGGCTTCTCTTGGAGGACTAGGGCTGGGAGGCAGGGTGTAGGAGCTGCTGGGTGCTGGTAGTGTTCTGTTTGATGCTTTGGGTGATGGTTACTGGGGGTAACTATCTGAACATGTGTCAGGTTCCACTAAGGACTTGTTTGCTCTCTGCATATTATGGAGCAATAAAAATTATAGGAATTGATTGCTTTTTACGTAAATCCTGTGTGATTCCATCTGTATGAAATCCAGAATAGGTGAATCCACAGACACGAACTGACAGGGGTTGCCAGCTAGTGAGGGGAGGGGCTGCCTGATCACTGTGAGGTGTCCTTTCGGGTGACAAAAATGTCTTGGTTGCAGACGGTGGAGGACAAGAGGCACTGGTGTGAACCCCACAAAGCAGGCGCTTCCTAGGATAATAACCAGTGAGCTGCTGCCATGAACCTGACTCCCAAGACTCAAACAGTTTCCAACACTTCCTGGAGACCCTGGGGGTCCCGGGGGCACAGCTGGGTCTGCACGGGGCCAAGGATCGTCCCATAGCCATGCCCACACCACTACACAGTACAAGGCTTCTGGGGCCTTCAGCTCTGTCGGGCAGAGCCAGGCTGGATCTGCAGAGCTCCCTGCCAGGGTACCCTACACACTGTTATCCCTTTCCTAGCAATAATGTTTAGGTTGAGGAATGAGTTCCAAGATATATATAATTCCTCATGCTGAGTAAGGGCTCTGGCCCAGCCTTGGCTGCTGCTGGGGCTACTGCTTGCTTCAGGAATGTTATCACCGCAGCACTGCCGGCTCTCCACATCCTCATTATGCACCCCATATTTCTCGGGTCATGTGACTCCACTGTACAGATCTGCTCCTGGCTACACCTTGCATAGGAGTGGCAGAGAGGGGGCGGTGTTTATTTTTTAAGGTGCTGTTAAAAATAAATTTAATAAAAGAAAGATTGAGATTGATGGAGAGAGAGAGAGTAGGAGATTGAGGTCACGCTTCACTTGAATGATGGAGGAAAAGATGTGAACAGAGGACTGAGATCCGGGTGCTCTGGCCGTGTGTGTGTGTGTGTGTGTGTGTGTGTGTGTGTGTGCACGTGTGTGT
>PVLD010012539.1:0-59848 GCA_004027595.1 Dinomys branickii | reverse complement strand
AAACAAAGAACAGATGGGACGAGGGAAAGGAGAAAAGAAAGAGACAAAAATGTATGTATGTATATATGAATATACATATATGCAGGAGGGCTAACATGGTTCTACTATTGTATTATATCACTTAATGCTAAGGAATAATCGATGACAGGTTATTTGATCAATCTTGTATGTCTGTATGTGTTATCCTGAACACACACTTCGAAGATATCAATATGCAAAGCAGCAACTATTGGTGGTTTTTTTTGTTGTTGTTGTTATTGTTGTTGTTTGCCTGTTTTGTTTTTTGTCTTTGGATTTTTTGGTTTTTGTGTTTTTTCTGTTGTTGAGAGGATTAATTGTCTGACTAGTTTTGCATTTCTGTATATGGGTTCATATATTTACACTTCGAAGATATCAATGGATAAAGCAATAACCACTGTTGAGACCATGTCACCTTGTCTATAGATTAGTTATGATTGTACTATTTTTATGCTAATTGGTGTGTTTGTTAATATGTTTTTGTACTTTTATTTTTTTTTAATAAAAAAATAATAAAAAAATAAAAAAAATTTTTTTTGAATGATGAAAAAAAAATAATTCTAAAAACTTGTGAGGCTAGATTTGTGAGTACATTATTACCTTCTGAAATTTCCCAGAATGTAACTTTTTAAATTTTTCTTAATGTATAATTTCATTCCTAAATTTAAAGAGAACATTTGAATGACATTGCAACTAATGTAAATAAAATAATAGGAGCAAAAATTAAATTACTTTGAGTTAGAATAATAAAATTTAAAAATAAAAATCAAGTCATATTATTGACAACAATTTTCATTAAATGTCCAATACTTTGACCATTTTCCACTCATTTTCTCTTACTGTTGGTATGTCATGAAATATAATAAACATTTACATTAATGGTGCTTTCCTACATACCACTTCCTGTGACAATATTTTGTATTCAGTGTTGGTAGTGTGGTTTTATGAGGTACAAGAAACACCTACAAGAATTAAAAAGAATTAGGAAGATCAGTACTACTTAAAAGTTTTGTTTGTGTATTTATTTTGAAAATAGACAAAAGGATCTACTGTAAAAATAACACCTACCATATGCTTTAGAAGAGAAAGTTAATGTCTCTATATAGAAAGACTAAGGCATGACAAGGAGCGGATATCTGCAGAAGAGCTTCCCATATCAGCAAAAAGACCATAAAGGATGCCAAAACCAGCATCAGACTAGGGTTTTATCATAGAAATCCTCAATGCTTAATTAACCCAATGGGTGCTCATTAACAATTCATTTTCAGCCAGGCACTCTATTAAGTTGAATTTTTCCCTCATGAAACAAAGTTTAGAGGAGAAGATAGATATTAATTCAAAATCCACACAAAATGAAGATATAATATATGCTGAAAGAGCTGTGATAAAGTTAAACTTGCAGGATGCAGAATGTAGGACATTTTTGAAGGCCCTAAGGCAACCATAAATTTGGTTGGTTCTCAGTTCCTAAAAGAAAGGCAGAGCGATGGTAGCGTAGGGAATTCAAGCTCAATAATGAAGACTGTATTACAGGTTTTGGCTTTTATCCTAAGAGCACTGATTTATATTAAATATCAGCATATACTCATGTTTAATTTTTACCATAAAATTTACTCAGACTGTTCTGTAGAGATTGAGAGGTAAGAAGAAGTAAAGGCAATATAAATTGAGGAAGTGAAATGACTAGAAAGGCTATAGAATATATAACTAAATACATTGATGAAAAAATGGATATTGGGCAACAAAAGAACATTAAGATTGTTAAGATTGTATCTTAAATTTTTCAGTTTGTGCAACTTTGAGCTTAAGAAATTATTCTCATTAAAATTTTTTTCATTTGTTGTCAAAACTCACACTTTAGTCTTGGTATCTTTTTCACGCCATGGAAATTTAAGCAGTTCATTCCTTTTCTCTTCCAACAGATATAAGTGCTAAGGTCTCAGCTATGCTTTCCTCTGGCGACCATAAAACTAGGTAATCTTTGGTGGGTAGGGTGAAACCATCTTTAATACTCTGGATTCTACTAAGGAATCCAGGATGTTAATTATACTTGTATTCCTATTATTTAATTCCTTTCTGTGATTGTAAATATTTTTCAACTCATGAATTATAAGCATATGGTCCTTGTACAGAAACAATACATATTTGAGAAGTAAAAGGAAATTATTATAATGAAAATCTATACCAAAACTAATTAGAAAATTGATCTTTTCTTTCTTTCAATACTATGGTTAACCTATGATTCTTAGGACACTAATAACACCAATAGATTAAATTACATTGCTAGCATATTTAAATGAAAGCCAAAAATTGCTCATGATTAGAAAGAGCTATTAAAAGATTTTAGTTGAGACAGAAGGGGTTTCACTCAAAGCCCTCACAAGAATATCTGTCACAAGATGACATACTCATTGGGATGAAAGCTACTTAAGCAAAATTTATTGCCTCCAGATTGGTAGTGGGTTTCTTGTTGATGATGATGTACTATTCAGATGTTTCAGTTAAATATTTTAACAAGAAAATTTGCAGTGGAAGTAACCCTTTAACTATAGCACCAAAACTTTCTTAGAAAAGCATCAGAAAAATTTTAATAAAAAGGAAGCTTAGATTCTAATAGAAATTAGAGCAAGTTAAATAACATCTCTAGCTGTAATTTTTCTGTGATTTGGCATGAGAAACCATCTACCTAATCTAACCCCAAACTTTCACAATAGCCCTGAATAGTAAGTGACTTAAAGGCAAATGTCTTAAAAGTATCATTAAACTATTGCTTTGTCTCTACAAAGGAAAAATGATAAATGGACATTTTTCTTCTAACATAGTGACCAAATTTTTCAATTCAGATATTCATTTGGCTGGCTTCTGAGCTATCAGTATTAAATAAGTAGAGCTATATTTTAACTGCAGAACAAATATTAAATTCAAATAACTGTGAAACTGATAAAACACTCTGTAGAATGAAAAACATCCTAACATAAGACTACAGAAACATTCTCACTTAATGTTAGGGTTTATAGAACATTAGCTTGGGTATTGTTTTTTGGGTAGTAGATGTAGGAAACAAACAACTTCTGCATACCAAATACAAGTCTGTTACAAGAAAAGGTGACTTCCTTGATTTTCCTCAGTCTTGTCAAAAATAGAAATTAACTACTTCCCTAATTGTGAACACACTTTGTGGTTTTGCAATTTATGAGCTGAGGAAACTGTTTCAAAAATATTCATTCAATTTCATTTACCACATACTTCACAACAGCACAGTTCTAATCACTAAGGGCAGAGCAAGGAACAAAGCACCTTTAAAAAATTCTATTTTATCACATATTTAAAATTTTAAAAAATCTTGAAGAGTATTTGTTTTCATAGTAGTCTTCTCAGCAAAGCAAAGAGGTTAAAATGATTTGTCAAAATTTAGCTTCTTAATTCTAGACCTCACAACTTTCTGCTGAGTTATAAATCTTTACTTCACATCCCACAGAAACCAATAGTTTTATTAACTGTAGGTCAATATTTGGGTTACTTAAGTCTCTATAATAAAATCATAGCTCTCTTTGCTTTGGTTAAGTGTGGTTTATGAGCAGATAGGGTCTCTCATTGTCCACGGTGTACCTGATGCTGTTGTTGTCACTGATTTTATTATTATACCCAAGTGACATAGATTTTGCTGTCAAGTGTTTTCTCTATATACCAGTATCTACTACCACCCATACCTGAAGAATCAAGCACTGGGAACAAAATCTGAAACCTATCCTCCCAAATAAAGCAAAATATATAGAATGTTCCACCTCACAAGAACAGAGTACACATGCTTTTTGACTGTATATGGTACTTTCTGCAAAGTAAACCACATATTAGCTAACAAAGCATGCTTACATAAATGCAGAAATTTACCAAGCAGATTATCAGAGCATAGTACAATGAAACTGGAAATTACTGGCAGAGGAAATCTTAGAAACTATGCTAATGTATGGAAATTAAATGGTATACTCTTGAATAATCAATGGGTAACAGGAGAAATTAAAGAAGAAATAAGACATTTCCTAGACTTAAATGGTAATGCCAGTGCAATACCAAAGCTTATGGAACACATTGAAAAACAGTGCTTCAAGGGAAGTTTATAGTTGTTAATGCCCACATCAGAAAAAAAAGAATCATCCAAAATAAATAGCCTAATTATACACCGCAAGGCCCCAGAAAAACAAGAACAGTTCAAATACAGAGGTTATGCAAGGAAGGAAATTATAAAATCGGAGCAGAAATCAGTGAAATGGAGACTAACAAAATGTATAAGGAAAGGGGCTGGGGATATAGCTCAGTGGAGTAAGTGCTTGCCTGGCAAGCACAAGGTCCTGAGTTCGATCCCTAGTACCGCAAAAATAAATAAATAAATAAATAAATAAATAACCACAGCAGTACCAACCTCAGCGTATTTATGACTAATAAACCATATACTACCACAATCAAGACACAAAATGTATAAGGAATAAATAAATTGAAGAGTTAATTCTTTCAAAGAATAAATAAAATAGACAAACCCTTAGCCAATCTTGCAAAAAGTAAGGAAAAGATACATATCAATGCAATTGAAAATGAAAAAGATGAAATAATAAGAGACATCACTGAAATCCAGAAAATAATATTATTAGCAACTATTTGACAAACCTGTATGAAAAAAATTTAGAGGACTCAACAGAAATGGAGAGATTCCAAAATATATACGAATTATTAAAATTGAACTGAGAAGACATTAAAGTCTTGAATAACCTAATAACAACCAATTAAATTGAGGCAATAATAAAAATCCTACAAATTAGCAAGAGAACTTTGAAAAACATCTAACACAAATACTCTTCAAACTCTTTAATGAAATAAAAAAGGAAGGGGTACTCCTGAAATTATTTTTGGAAGCTAGCATTAACTTTATCACACAATCAGAGAAAGATTCCACCAAAAAAGCAAACTATATGACAATGTCTCCAATGAACATGAATGCAAAAATCCTCAAAAAGATACTGGCAAACAAACTGCAACACATTATCAAAAACATCGTATACCAAGTAGATTCCATCCCAGGTACACAAGGATGACTCAATATACACAAATCAATAAATATAATTCATCACATAAGCATCAGTAAGGACAAAAATCATATAATTATCTCAATATTTGCAAAAGAAGTCTTTGACAAAATCCAATAACTGTTAATTATAAAAATCCTGATTAAAATAGATATAGAAGGACCTTAATTCAATTTGTTTAAAGCCATTAATACCCAACATGCTGAAAACATCATATTAAATGGGGAAAAAACAATAAGGTACAAAACAATGATTTTCATTATCACCACTCCTGATCAACACGATCTTAGAAATAACCAGGATGATCAGGCAAGAAAAGCAAATAGAAAACATGTAGGAGAGGACAAAAGAAACATCTAGGAAAGGACAAAGTCCAAGTATCATCATTTGCAGAAGACACACTCCTTTACCTACGAGGTTCAAAAAATTCCACAAAGACTCCTAGAATTAATAACCAAATTCAGCAATGTAGCAGGATATAAAATAAACATACAAAAATCAATAACATTCTCATACACTAATAATGAACTCACTAAGAAAAAAGTTAGGAAAACAATACCATTCACAATAGCATAAGAAAAAATAAATATTTAGGAATTAACCTAAGAAAGTTGAAGACCTCTATAATGAAAATCACATCATTCTAAAGAAGGAAATTAAGGAGGTCATTGAAAGATATCCCTTATACCTGGATAGGCAGAACCAATATAATCATAATGGCTATACATCCAAAACTGATATACAGATTTCATTCAATCCCAATCAAAATATCAACAGCATTTCTCAAAGATCCAAAGAAAAAAAAATCCTACATTTCATATGGAATCTGAAGAGACCCAGAGCGGCAAAAGCAAACCACATGTGAAGCAGGAGGCATCACAATTACACATTTAAAGTTATACTAAAAAGCGCCAGCAAAAAAAAAAAAAGCATGGTTGTCATAGTTACTTTTCTCTCATTGCTGAGACAAAATACCTGATTGATCCCCAGATTTAAAGAAGGAAAGGTTTATTTAGCTCACAGTTTGTGGAAGTTTCAGCCCTTACTTGGCTGGCTCCAAGGCAGGTGGCACATGGAAGAAGGCAACAGTTCATGGCAGTGGAAGACAGCAAAAGCAACAAGAGCAAAAAGGAGGAGCAGCAGGTGGCCTTTTCCCTCTCTTACACTGTATGCAAACTACCTGACCCAGGGATGGTGTAGTGCTTACATCCATAACCCCAACATTGGGCCATGAGTCAATCATAAACTCTAGAAACCCATCCCATGACTGCATGAGGCTTTGGGAGAATATCAAGACACAAATCATAACAATGGTACTTGCAGAAAAACAGGCATGTAGATCAATGGAACAGAGGAGAGGAGGCAGAAACAATTCCAGACACATATTTGATCTTCGACAAAGTGGCCAAAAACATGCACTCAAGGAAAGATAGCCCCTTTAATGAGTGGTACAGGGAAAAATGGGTATCCACATGCAGAAGATTTGGGTCTAGATCCATACGGCTTGCCATGTATCAAGTGAAAATCAAAATGCAACAAAGATCTAAATGTTAAAACAGAAACAATCTGCTGGAAAATAAAATAGGTCAAACTCTTGAAACCATAGGCCTAGGCAAAGACTTTCTGAACATGACCCCAGTTACATAGGAAATAGTACTGAGAATCAACAAATGGAATTATATCAAATTAAAAAGTTTGCATGGCAAAAAAATAACCAACCGAGTGAAGAGACAAACTATAGAATGGGGGAAAAAATCACCATCTCTTCCTTGGGCAGAAGACTAACATTTAGATTACATAATGAACAAAAAAAAATTCTCCCAAATAAAAGACCTAATCAAGAAATGGGCTACTAAATTGAACAGACACTTCTCAGAAGAAGTAAAAATGGCCACTAAATTCATGAACATTTTCAACATCATTGGCCATTAGAAAAATGGAAATTAAAACTACACTAAGATATTATCTTATTCCAGAAAGAATGTCTATTAACAGGAAATTAAATAATAACAACTACTGCTGAGCATGTGGAAAAAAGGAACCATTCTACATTGTTGGTGGGAATGTAAACTAGTAAAACCACTATGGAAATCAGTATGAAGATCCCCAAAATGAAAAATAGAAATTCCATTTGACCCAGCTATTTCCCTTCTAGGAATTTTTCCTAAAGAGTTAAAGTCATATTATAGGAATTCATGCATATCCATTTTATACCAGCATAATTAATAATAGCTAAATCTTGATAAAGGCCTATATGTTCATCAACAGATGAATGGATAAAGCAAATGTGGTATTTATACACAATAGAGTACTACTGAGCCATAAATAAAGATAAACGTGAGGCATTCATAGGCAATTGAATACAACCTGAGAATACAGTGTTAAATAAGTCACACATACAAGCTCACATATTGCATGGTTTCTGTTATATGAGAAACTCTACCTTGGCTCATGATGAATTCAACTTGTTCTATGATTTTGGAAAAGATGGGCCTGTTTTTTGTGTTTGTGTGGGAAAGATGACTGTAGTCATGTTGTGAATCAAATTATTTGCAAATAAAACAGTTTATGAACAGAGATAGCACTCTGTGTGTGCGTGTGTGTGTGTGTGTGTGTGTGTGTGTGTGTGTATAAAGAAATAATGACCTACTAGGTCATTGTTTACTCCCTAGGTGTACATTTTCTGAGTATTTTGTTTTGAGAACTTGACATTTCTATGTGTCTCTAGTCATTTAATGGAATATATATATATATTTTTTCCATATAGATATGGGGACAGAGAGAAGGCGGGAGTAAAAGAGAAGAATGATAAATAGGATGTATAGAGATCTTTTCTAAATAGATGGAGGAAGAAGAGATGAGAGGGAGTGTGGAGGGAAGGGAGAGGGGATTAAAAAGAGAATTAAACAAAAAAAATGATGAAAATAGAACGTTTGCAAAAAAGAAGAGGGCCAAGGGTTGGAGGAGAGATGGGATGGCACGGTGAGCACGTACCCACTCCCCAAGACGCACGTAGTTATTACATACTGTGAACATGCACTAACAAAAACATCCTGCTTTGTCTGTCAACTGCTTATCCTTACCTGCATGTCTAAACATAGCTCATAACTTCCTCTATTAGTAGCAGTGCCTATGGATTCAGTACCTGTATTTTTGAGATCTCGAACCTATCTGTCACTTAGATTATGTGGCTAAATAACAAACCACCAAAAACTCTGTTGAACAAGCACAGTTATTCTCCCTTGCATGTGTGTTACCTGATCCAGGCCGGGCTCTGGGCCAAGTCACAGGTTGGTTCCAGATCTGCTCCACCTGTCTTTCGTCTTTGTTACCTGGGGCACGTCCTTGTCATGAGGGTAGAATCCATCATTGCGTGCATACTTCAAATCTATGTGTCATGTTGGCTAACATCCCACAGAGATTTGCTTCAAAGGTCAACAGAAGTCTTTAAAAGTCCTCTGAAACACCCAACTTGATGCAAATTAGAAATAAGGGTGTACGTGCCTAGTCCAAAGTCCTTCTAAAAAAAAAATCAAATTGGGAAGTAGAGTTTGTCTGCCACAAGGCCTGAGCCAGTCACATGACTAAATCAAGCATCAGTAAAGTTGGGAAGCAAAGGTGGAGGAGAGTAAATATTTGTGAAGAATAATCTACCAGGAAAGTCTTAATGTCACTTTTCTCAGATTCCGTCTGTGTAAAGTCTAGTCAAAGTTCTAGAGAGAATTTAACAGAGCACTTAAGATTTTGGTATGTGGTGAGTGCTAGGTTAACAGTAGGCACTGATGTTTCTACATATGTCTGGTCATTTGATGGAATCCCTCTCACTGGAGAGCCAGGTGGCAATATCAGGAGGAACTAGCAACACATCTAAATTCTTTGCTCTTTTGACAAAACATTTCAGGCATGACACATAGGCTGTCATATAGAATATAGGCAGAGTTTATTGGAAGAGAGAGAAAAAACGCCAGTGTAAATGTGGGAAAGCTCCAAGATGGCAGTTGTACTGAATGGCGTCTCAGATTACATTAATATGATTAAATGAGTCTTCCAAGGAATACCCTTTCTTCCTCCAAGGTTATTGTTATTCTACAAAAAAAGGACTGTGTCACCCTGCTAAGTCATTATTTATTCCCTAGGTGGATGTTTTCTGTGTGTTTGTTTTGACAATTTGAGTTTTTTTTTCAACTCCTCATGCATGGGCTGGATTTTGTACAGGCCCTGGATCTTATTAGTATGCTCAGATGTTACATTCTGTTGAGCTAAAGTTTAAAACCACAATTTTGTATGGATTTTCTCTACAGCTAATGATTAAGAAAGTGAAGGAAAAAAAGGAAAGAAAAAGTATGTCATTGTTGCTTTTCAGCAGCCCCAGCCACCTGTCTCCAGACCTACTGATGTCTAACTTTCTACCTAACAATCCTCCCCTGCAAGGCTCCAGTAGCCATCCCATCTCCTTTTCCGGCCATCTTATTTCTCCCAGGATGCACATTTCTTTGCTCCCAGGTAATGTGCTTGTACTTGCACGAGGATACCTCAAGTGACCAAACCACTCAAATGACTCATCTGTGGAGAAGGTCTGTTAGGGAAGTCATACGTGTTTCCTGTTTTTACTAAGAGCATCACTTCTTTGCACTTTCTGGCCCATATGAGAGTGCAAGCATTCAAAAATTCATCTTGCTACGATAAATTTCTCTTTACATTTCTGAAATCTTCTGTAATGAATGTGTGCCTTGAAAAAAGGGAAGAATTAATTACAATACAGATAATGTAATACAGTGATGCCACCTCTATGAAGTTGTCTCCAACTCCCCCTAAGGAAATTAACTTCCTTCTTCTGTAATTGTCCAATATTTTTTTTCAAAACCTTTACTACAGCACTGACTAGATAGGATGTGACATGTTTTATGATTATATCCCAAAATGAGAATTTCTAAGAAATATTTTGTTACTCTTATATCTTTCTTAACGTAAAACATGACCCAAGCTAGGTGATCAATAATATTCACTGGATAGAATTAGGAATAGGAAAGAAAGGGACTAGCAAAAGTCAGAAGATTTCACTTCTGTCCTACTTCTAAAAGTGATATTCACTAAATGACACTATTGTTAAATTATACCTTAATAAAGTTATTTTTAAAAAGCAGTTTTCCAAAAGCAAAAGATGAGTGCCCCATGTGATATTACTTTTTTGTACTGATAATATTTATTGCAAAATAAATATAAAGTAATATTATTGAATAATTTGCACAATAAACTTTGGAGGGCAAGGCATGGTGGCACACACCTGTAATCTCAGCATTCAGGAGGCTGAGGCAGGAGAATCTCTTTGAGTTCAAGGCCAGTCTGAGCTACATAGTGAGTTCAAGGCTACCCTAGATGGCATAGCAAGACTGTCTAAAAAAAAATAAATAAATAAATGGAAACAAAAATACCTTTGGAAATTTTAGATACTATTAAAAATCAACATTGTAGAGAATATGGAAGGCAGCATAAAATAGCCTTTTCAACAAATACTATTGGATGCACTCAATGCCCATATAAAAATGAATACTAAAGCATCATCTCATGTCAAAACCAAAAATTCACATACAATGGACAATGAACAAAATATATATTTGTTACATTTTTGGAAAACTATGAGAGAAAATCTTTTTTAATTTGGATTTGTCCAAAGATGTTTTAGAAAATATGGAAATATATAAAACAAAAGAAAAATTAATTATCTTGGACATTATTAAACTTAAAATATTTTTATTTTAAAATATAATATTAAGAAAATAAAAGCCCTTTAAAATGCAAGAAAACAATCCATACACTGACAAAGGTTCTGATTCCAAAATATATAATAAATTATTAAAACTGATTAATAAGATATAAAATATCCCAACAAATTTTAGCCAAATATTTATTGAAAGAGATACATCACAAAAGATTTTACACAAAATGTAAATATGCACATAAAAAGATTTTTGGCATTATTAGTTACTAAAGAAAATACAGATTAAAGCTAAGATAAGGGCCAATGGTGGTGGATCACACCTATAATCCCAGCACTCAGGAGGCTGAGGCAGGAGCATCCCTGTGAGTTTTACATGAAACCAGCCTGGGCCAAATAAGTGAATCCACAGCCAGCCTGTACTACAGAGCAAGATCCTGTCTCAAGAAAAACTGAAAAAACAACCACAAAAAAACCACAATAACATATTACTCATCCCTATTGGAATTAAAAGTTTTAAAAGAATAACAATCACAAACATATGCCAAAAAATCAAATAAAGTTAGATGAAAAGACTAACTACCACCATTATGAACTATGGAGCAACTGGAATTTGTCCTTTGTTGAGTAGAATTTAAAATGGTACAACCATGTTGCAAAAACTACTTTCCAATTTCCTATACATTATGCATATAATTATCATATGACCATGCAACTCTATTCATAAGTATTTATCTAAAGAGTCCTTTGTCCAAACACTGACTTATGTATGAATGCTTACATGAACATTATATACATTAGCTCAGTGTTAGAAACTATCCAAATATTGGTCAAGAGAAAAATGGATTTTAAAAATATGGTGAATCCATAAAACAGACTACTGTTCTTCAGTTAAAAGGAATAACATAAAGATATGTGCAGCATGGATGACCCTCAAACATGTGATGAATGAAGAAGATAGACACAAAAACATATGTGTATAATTCTATCTACACAAACTTGTAAAAGTTGTACAGTTGTTTACCATAACAAAAGATAGGTCAGTGTCTGCGGTCAGGAACATAGCGGGAGAACAACCACCTGGGGCCATCGAGAATATTTTGGGGTCTTGAAAATAATCTGTCTCTTGATTTGCAGCAGTGGTTGCACAGATGCACGTATGTGACACAATCCACACACTGTATAGCTTATGTGCCTTTTGCAAATTAAACCCTCATAAAGCTTCTTGTTTTTAAAAAGGGTGTCCAAAAAAATGTAATGAATGAAATGACCTAAAGAAAACATTTTACTGTCAGATAATGTTTATTACAAAATAGGAAAAACAGTGTTATTACTGAACATATAAAAAATATACTTGAGTTAGTGGTTAAAAATGAGTG
Source organism: Dinomys branickii (assembly GCA_004027595.1). Classification (NCBI taxonomy): domain Eukaryota; kingdom Metazoa; phylum Chordata; class Mammalia; order Rodentia; family Dinomyidae; genus Dinomys; species Dinomys branickii. Next base: position 47,657 of record PVLD010012539.1, on the reverse strand, counting down.
TTCTATAGAAGACGGAAAGCAGCATTGGCAAATACAAACTTCTGTTAAAGGGATGATTTCTTTCTTTTTAATTTAGGAAAGAACTTTCAGCTTTGAAAATAAAATACTAGAGGTGGTGTATGTAATTCCATTCAAACAGCTGAAGTACTGTACTGACAGAAAAATGAATTAAACATTTCATACGGTCTCCAGAATTCAGAGAAAGTACTCCCAAGGTCGTGGTAACCTATAAGTGCTTACAAAAGCTCATGAAATTCAAACCCAACTTAGCACATCTCTGAGGAGACCCTTGCTGGTTTCTAGTTGCTCTGCCTCACAATTGGCACACATGAACCTGCAAATTGATGTTGCATTTGTTTTGCTTTTTTTTATACTTAAGAAGTTTACATAGAATAGAGTTATGGTGCCCACTTCCAAATTAAGCTAATGTCTTCTGTAGTTCGACCAAAAGTCACAGTTAACTTTTTAGCAGAACAGTTTCTAGTGGCTGCAGCTAATTTTTTAAACACCTATGTCACAGAACTAACACTAAAAAAATCACTGCAAGCACAGTTACATGAGATTCTTTGGCACTGTAATAGAATCTGTGTAGTTGAAGAAATATTTATTTTAAAAATAACATTTCCTCTGACCCATATACACATACATTTGTGTTCACCAAACCTCCAAATTTTTAAAACTGGAAATGGGAAGAAAAAAGATAATTTGAGTGGATAATTAGTATTTTTAATAAATGATCTTAATGAGTCATTATCCAAATATTTTACAGTTCAGTCTTTTCCCCAATGATATGTCTTGCATGGGAATGGGGAAAAGTCTACAGCACTGTGAAAGTATAAGAAACATTATGGTCATTCCTTCTCACCACTATCAACAATTTCAGTTCCAGAGCTTGTGTAACAAGATATCCATATGCTAACACCTTGAAGGTAGACACCAATGAATTGAAATAAATTTGAATTCAAATGAATTTGAGTAAAGACTGACTGGAAATTTAAAACTTTGCAGCCAGTGAACAATAAAATACAGTGTTGGCATGACTGCTTCTTGTGGATACTGTTACTCTTCAACAATAAAATTACCTGGAATTTTTCCAAAGCTACTGTAAGTTCACAGTCTCACTTTCCATAACGTAATTTTATTTCCTTTATTACTAAGAATTTAATATCTAATCACACTGAAAGTAAAATATTTCAGTCGCCAATAGGAACAATCGTGATAATAACAGCTAAAGTTAAATTCAGAAACATCGCCATTTACATAAAGATGAAAATGCCTACTGTGTGCCAGGCACAGTTCTAAGAGTTACATGAGTAACATGTATAAAGTTTACATAAAGCTTTTCACTCCACTCTTACAAAACAAACATGGAGGAGGACCTATTACTAGACCAGTTTTAAAGCTTAATAAATCAAGACGTAGAAAGATAGTAAATAACTTCTTAAAGTTTGCTCACCTAATGAGCAAAAGATTTAGAATTTGAACGCAGACATCCCAACTTTAGGATGTGCCTCCTAACCACTAAATTACAAACCTATGCAATATATAGCTGTCTCTAACTTTTATGTAAACAATAGTATTATGTGGGGGAATACCTTACAAAACCTGAATTTAATCAGGGTTACAAGAAGCTTGCATTGATGACACAAGTGTCGAGTTTGAAGTCCACATTCTATAAGAATGGGGGTCTACTGCTGTGGATATCAAAGACTCACAAAGGAGACAGTTATACACAAAATTGAAGAAAATGATGTGAATGCTACACTGTGGAGGTATGAAAAGTATTAGGGTAGTGTGGAGGAGGTGAGGATTGAGTGGCTTTCAGAAATTCAGACAACCGTCTCAGAGAAGGTACTATCTGATTTCATCAGTGGATTATTTTCTGTGGAGAAGGACATTCTTTAGTTAATCTTCCAATGCATTGCCTCAGGGCTAATCTAGCAGCGATTGATGAGCTCTGGAGGAAGTCTCGCAGAAGCTTTGTAAGCCACAGGGTCAACACTAAATGCTTTGCTGTGATATGCGGGAAGGAATGGTAACATGATGGCTAGCTAGTCAAGTCTCAGGGCTATGATAATTGAGTTGTATTGACCTCGCTGAAACAGTTGATATCTTCTCATTAGCCCAGTTGCCTCCTTTGTTCTTTCTCAGTAAAATGTTACTGAAAATGCTATTCAAGGCTGCAGACCAAGAGGCTGTAAGCCCCCTGATCCCAGAATTTTGTCTCGCTTGTATTTCTTTTCCTCTTACTTTTCTATTCATCCGCGGGTATGGCGTTCTCAGGACCTGTTCAACCTGGACAAAAACAGACTCAAGACCTACAATTTTCTTAGAAGATCATTTTTAGAATAGGACCACGCACTTTAAAGCAAGATAAGGTCCAAAAGATTACCAGAAGGACGGTCTTTGTTACTAATAACAAGTGCACATTCCAGTGGCACAGCAATTGAGTGTACTTTTAGCAGCCTGAAATTTGTTAATAGTTCCCCCTAAAGCTTATTTCTGGAGAATAATTTTAACTAATAGTAAGAAAAAAACCACTATAGCAAGTGGACCAAAAAATCCTTAAAATAAAAAAATTATCATTTATGTGCATTATAAATCAAATATATTTTGAAATAATAATGATCTAAACTCAAAGTGAAAATTTTTCTTTTTGATTTTTAAAGAGATTTAGTATAAATCTAAAGTAACCAGTATAATTCATTAGCTTGAAATTAATGCTAGTATAATTTCATTAGCTTGGAATATTTTATATTACTAAAGTGGCAGTGACTGTAGAACATGTAATATGACATGAAGTATGCATCTATTTTTAAATATAAATTTCAAATAGAATTCAAATAAATTTAATATTTTAAAGTATAATTGCAAATAATTTTAAATAATCTGTTTTAATTTAATTTTATTTGTTTTTCTTTTTAATTTAGGCAAAGGTTTAAGTTGCAGTCATTTGTTTTTTCTCTCCTACCGGCTTGATTTCTATAAAGCCTAGTTCTGAATCTAGAAGTCCTATATTATCCATACACTAATCTACAAGGTGAACTTAAAGAAATCAGTGACTATATCTCTTGCTCATACTCAAGAATGTGGCTGCATCTCTTGGCCACATTCATCTTCTACTTAAGTTAGCAAAAGAAAGCCTGAGGAATAATCCATAGCTTCATTTGTTAATTTGGAATGAAAGGAAAATTAGTGCAAACAAATAGAAGATTTTCTAAAACAATGCTCCTATCATGTTTTTCTAATACTTTGATCTGTGAACTGACAATTCGAAGGCTGTGATTGGACTTCAGTCCCTCAAGATTTTAGGATGAATAATCCCCCTGGCTAAAGTACACTGCTTTATGAAGACAACCACACCACATCAATGGCATCCACATGAAGGAATGAAAGGAAGCTTATTGATGTGTAAGTCCAAGTATATACCTCAAAATACAACTCAAAGTGGCTAAAGCAGTATAAGAGTTACTGCCTTATGTGGCTGAAGTTGAGATGCCAGAGAATCCATTTAGTTCAGTGATGTGGGTTCTGTTTCTTCACAGTTTCCTGTCTTAGGCCTTCTTCTGAGTGTTGGGATTTTTCCTCAGGCTGCTCCCATGGTAAAGACAAACAAACACTGGACACAAAACTGCCAATTCATTGTGCTAAATCATCAGTAGCATGTTGAGGAAATTGATGGAAGAAAAGAAATTTCCAAGGAGGCAAAATGTTAGGTTACTCAATAGAAAATTCTGAATGGTTTCCTGTCTAAATTGTATAGGAACAAAAGTCATAATTAATTATATTGCTAATTGCATGATAGGAAGTATCTCTCACCCTTTCTGCTTCCTCTGCCTCTCAGAATCTGCAGTCCCAATGTCAAATTCTTCTGAAGATTATTTGTGGTTTTCACACTTATTTTCTCTCCCCCTGGATTCTGCAGGAAGGATGTGCACTTTGTCCATCCATCCAATCATGAGTGAAGGGGTAACCCTCAAAATATTAGATATTGCTTTCATGGAACATTTTCAAATGTTCAGGAAACATTTGGTCAGGCGAGGCAGAGATTGTCAAAGGACAAATGTGTACCAATACACAGTTAATACAATCTCCAGATTGATGGATGAGCTACAGAGCTAGATTATAGATTTGATCTGGAGAAATTAACTATAAGACAATCATTGGGTGCTGTCTTAAAAGTGAAGCCAACATCACAAATAAAGTAAATGCTATTTTTCCTGATATATATTCATAGCAAACAAAATTTGACTTTTAAATAATATTTTCTCCTAGCTATATTAAACTGATACATTTTTTCCCTGTAAATGTTCTTTGTAGTAAGTAAATAGGATATTTTGGTTAACAAGGATCCCCTCTCTTTGTAATAAATAAATACTGTACATCTAATTTTTGTACTCTCCAGTTTTAGAATTCCCATTTACCATCCCATACTGACTGCAATATGATTGAAGTAGTTTCCTATTGCTGCTGTAATAAATGATCACAAATTTACTGGCTTGAAGCAATACAAATTTATATATTCTGTGTTTGGAGGTCAGAAGTCCTAAATGTGTCCTCAATGAACTAAAATCAAGTTAACAGGGCTGCATTCCTTTCTGGAGGCTCTAAGGGGATGCATGTTTTGTGGCCCTTATTTCATTTTAAAAGCGAGCAATATGTTGTTGGATCTTTCTCACATCACATCACTCTGGCACTCACTATTCTGCTTCTCTCTTCTACATTTCAGGATTTTTTTTATTATACCATGCTTCCCTATGTAATAATCTGGGAAAATCTCCACATTTTAGTGTTATCTGCTTAGTAACCTTTCCCTTAGCTACCTTCATTTAATGATGCTTTGCATATCAGACCTATGCATACATTCCAAGGGCCAGGGTATCTATACTTTGGAAAGGTCATTATTCTGTCTCCACACTGTTAATTATATATGTGTGATAAATTTTGTACATTTAACTTTATATACATTAAAGGTATGCACACATACTATCAATCCTTAGAGAGGCTAGTGTCTTGCCAAAAGTCACACAAATGACTGAATATGAGAACTATGATACAAACCCAAGCTATCTGGCTTTGGAGCCTATGCTCTTATTCTAAACTACAACCCAGATTCACGCAGTACTTCTTCCTTACTTTAGGAGAACCACTTCTCTTTTTTAGCCAACTCTTTGGTTTTCTCATACTTCTAGATAGCTTCATTCTTTTGATCTTTTGTGCTGAGCTTCTTAATGGTCTTGAACATGGCACAGTTTTCCACTGGTTTTCTGTTACCCAATCAGAAGTCTGTGCCACCAACTCCCTGGGGAGATCCCAAAATCAATCAAGTTGACACTCATTCTACCTTAACCATTGTGTCTAGTGTACCATTATTATTTTTTTGTACTTTTGTTTTCACTTTACTTTTTCACTCCACTGCATTTTGTCTAATCGTATTCCACTTAATGTCATCATGTTCAAAGTTGCTGACTATCCTTTGATTACAGACTGCAACAGGACAAAAGCAATAATAAATTGTTTGATTTACATTCATATTTTTATTACAAGACCTCTACATTTTAATTATTTTCTTTCAGAATATTGTATCCTTATTGATAACACTAATTTTCATGAAGAAATATCACATTTGAATTTCACATATTTTGGTGAAGGATAGAAGTTTATTTGCAGCAGTATTCTAACTGGATAGCACTTCTAACTTGTTTTATTACCACCTTTTGTGCATATCTAGCATGAGAGTCTAACTCTGCTATAGTCTGAATGTGTTTTTTATTCATATTAGAAGTGGCCTTCCTTTACTTCAAGATATGTACAACCTTCTGAAAGATGAAGATGGTAACATATACAGAAATCCAGGGCAAATTTACATGTGAATGATATTTCCTACAGCTGAACATAAAAAACTGTAAGTTCTGGCTCTGAAAGACAACACATTAATTCACTTTGTTTCAGTGAATTTTTTCTGACACGATGCATCTAGTACTGAAGTAATCAGACATGATTATTTAAATGCTTTGCAACTGAGCTCCAGTTACACAATGAAATAAAACTCTGCTCTTTTAGTTTTATGACACTCCAGTTGTTTCTGAATGCCATTGAATTTTAGAATTTATCAGAGTTCAACTGAATCTCACATGCCTTCTTATCTTGATTGAGTGTACTATCCCAGCACTCTAGGACAATAGGAGATGAAATGATATGTTAAACACTCAGTATAATTTAGTTATTCAAATCACAAAAATTTATTAAACTTTTTAAAAGAAATGACATTTTATGATGTGATAATATGATCATATTTTAACTATAATAGTCACATTATTCATGTATAATTTGCTTGATTAGCACTGAAAAGTCTAAGATAAAATGATTGAGGCTTGTATTGTAAGATACTACAATCGAAGAGTAAAAATTAGGTGGTTTTGTTTGGAGGTGGAGACAAGGATAATGTTTAGTGATATTTGTGATCTTTTATGGTAAAGCAAAAGGTCACATTAGTAACCAAGTCTGTGTAACATATGATGAAATAGATTATTTTTAACAAGTAAAAATATTAGCAAAAATTTAGAAAAACTTTATAGGAAAGAATCATCAAATATGCATCTCAGTCATAAAAGATGTACAAAATATTATGGGAAATTCAAGAAAAAAGAAGCTGTGTATGTGTTCATGCATAGGCATATATAGATACATATTTATACATAAGGAAATACATAGACATTGTAGAGTTCAAAAGTATGTTTAAATTAGACCTTAAAATATGGATTGATCTTTTAAAAATTTTAATTCTCTTCCATTTTCTTCTGTATGTGCCTAATTTCCTTTTTGAAAATATGTAAAACCTTTAAAGAAATTATTATTTTTCACATTGTTAATTTTTCATTGTTTGCATAATTATTTTTCCCTTTGGTGAATATGATGGACAATGACTGTATATTTTGTGTACAAGGACTGAAGTTGCGGTAAGCTTTCAAAATTACTAGGTTACTCATCTGTTGCCCTTTCTCTTATAAAGGATGGAAACTAGGGGTAAAACTTAAATGAAACTAGATACGTGGTCATAAATATTTTCAGTTTTTGGTTTATATTGAATTCAGTGGTAATTTTGAAAAATAAAATTTTGTCCAGAATACATTGCTGTTTCATGACAAAAATTTAACCTAATGTAAAAGCCAACAATTCACAAAAGATTTCTTGATAAGCTAACAGTAATTGCAAAACAAGAGATACTTGAGAATCTAAATTAAATATTCCAGACTTCAAATTAACATAAGTTGTAGTGACTTTGAATGTTAAGCAATATATATATTAATAGCCTGGATGTAGCTAAGTGAGGTTATATTAATAGGTTTAAGTTTTGTATTGTGTTCAGAGAAACTGACATACTAAGTATAACATGACCTGGAAAAAGATCCTTTGCACATTAAAAGGCAAGTTGACAAAATGAACACATAGAATAAATAGAAAGGAGAAAATTTTTATTAGACCTTCCAGTGAAGGAACCCAAGTATTTTATTGAGTTAAAAAGTCAATTACAGAGAATCAATAGTATTTTGAAATTTTTCAGAAAATTGATGTTTCTTTCTCTTTTAACTTCATCTAAGAAACTGGATATCCAACAGTAATTTTCAGGAAGTAAAACTTTCAGAATTATATATAATAATATAACTCCATGAATGATAAACTGTCATGTTTTACCAGTGATATGGTTGTTAATTTAAGAGCAGCAGCAGCAGCAGCAATAACAACAACCACAACCACAAAACCTTACAATGTTGCATAGAGGGAACAGTGAACACAGATGCTAAGGTTAAAATAAAGTGCTCTCTTCCGTCCAGTCACTGTCTGAAAGATGTTAAGTAGCATACAATGCAACAAAATGGTTTTCTTCTATTCTTTATTTCTTAGTAGAACACTGTTTCTTTATACCTTCAGAAGAATATCCCAGAATGACATTGAAAGCCCCCTAATTAACTTAATTCTTTTCAGTTCAAAGTTAAGGGCAACACCTGAACAGATATTTGTTTTAAAATATAGCAATTCTTGATGTGAGCTAATTTTTTTTCAATCTAATAGCTTCTTTCTGAAGAATTTTGTATGGCACTGTGTCAATCTGCAGCAATTCACTAGGGAAGGCTCATTAACTGTTTATCAAAACTCCTCGAAGAATAGATTTATCTTGGAAATTCATCAGAGACTGAGGTTTCGTTCTGAGACATACAAACTTAGAAAGTTGGTAGCATATTAAAAACTAAATATTCTTTGAGAAAATACCAACAACAATCAAACTTACAAAGAATGCTATGTATAATCTTTTTTTTTTTTTTTTTCCGGGACCGGGGATCGAACTCAGGACCTTAGTGCTTAGCGGCAAGCACTTACCCCACTGAGCTGTACCTCCAGCCCTGCTATGTATAATCAAATGTTGATTATTTTACAATGAAGAAAATCATGTAAATCATTTTTTTTACTTATATAATGCATTGAACACACATCCTTTTCGGTGAAAATCATTTATAATTAAGAGTTTGGAAATAACATGTGCTAAGAGTAAAGGGAGTTGTGTTGGGAAAACATTAGAAACAATACTTCCCCTCAACCCAGAAAATCTCACCAAAACAGTCAGAGGAAGAAAACAATTTGACTACTGAAGAAGTATTGAACAGCAATGAAATGTTCATCACAGAAAATCCACTAAAGGGATTACAAAGGCAACAAGAGATCTCTGTTCTTAACAGTAAGGTAGACACAATCTACCCAGTACTTGTTCTCAAAATGAGGAATGACTAATTTTCAAGTAAGAGGATTTAATATCCCTAGTTGCACCTAGTTTACCTGCATGTCACTTGCTAATTGGGGTGGCTAGATGTGTTGGTAATTAGCTTTATACAAAGAAAAATGAATTCACAATTTATGACTTCAAGCAGTTCTGGAACTTGGAATTAAGCCACCGCTGAAGTTAGACTACCCGCCCGCGGGAGCGGGAAGGTGAGGACACTGTCTCCCTCAGTGTTTACTTTGCAAAAAATCCAGTCTCCAAGTTCTTGACAAAGTCAATCCTGGGTCATTAAGCTGGCAAGAGGCTTATTTAACTTTTTAAAATTTTTACCTACATTTCAAAAAGAAGTTTAAGAATTAACAAGCTTTCTAAAAGGAAAAAGAAAGGGGGAACATCTCTTTTCCTATTTTCAATGGAAAGAATTTAGTTTAAATTTGCATTTGCTCTTAGAGTGGAACTATTCCAGTGTTTCATCTATACCAGATTTGCTTTGGCTGTACTTCTTTCTAGATGCTTGCATTTTCACTTCCTGCATTTGCTTTTCATTCTCCCTCTATGCCCCAAGCAAACTAGCTTCTGCATTCATTAACATGTTGCTCCTTTAAATACATTGCTATTTCATTCAATCAGGTTACAATTAGCTAAGGGAGCCATTCAGTCTTTTTAAGACAAAATTTGCTTACTGCTGCTTTATGCGCTGATTGTAATGCTTTCTCTTTTTCTATTATATGACACTTTTATTTTAAAAGTAAAGGAACAAAAACATATTAACAAACAGACACAAAGTAGCACAAGAATAGTACAATCAAAACTGAATTATAGACAAGGTGACAGGGAATTAACAATGGTTGTTGTATTACATATTGATAACTTCGAAGTGTATACTCAGGAAAACAAATATAGACATGCAAAATTGATCAAACAAATAATCATTAACTATTCCTTACAATAAAGTGACCTAAGTCAGTAGTACAACTGTTAGATATGCTGCATATACATACATACATACATACATACATACATAATTATCCCTTCCTTTTCTTTTTTTGTATAATTTTTTTATTTTTTTAAAGTGTAAAAGAAAAAGAACAACATCAACAAAAAAGAGGAAAGCATTAACAAAGAGACACAAAGTAGCACAATAACAGTATAATCAAAATTGAATTATAGACAAAGCAACAGGAAACCAACAATAGTTGTTGCATTGCATATTGGTAACTTCAAAGTGTATGCTCAGGAAAACATATATAGACATACAAGATTGATCAAACAACCAGTCATCAACTATTCCTTACCATAAAGTGACATAAGATAACAGTGGGACCATGTTAGCCATCCTGCACATACATACATACACACATACATACTTATTTGCCTCTTTCTTCCTTTTCTCCTTTCCCTCATCCCATCTGTTCTTTACTTTTGAACAGATTTCCTTCACGCAATGCTTTTTCTCTTAAGGCAAAGTCATTGCCCCTTTTTCTAAATTCTTAAGAGGGACTCCTTGTAGTTCTACATTAAAAGAAATCTAACAGCAGTATTTACCTGGAGTAGCACACCCCTAGAGCGAGAACTCCACAATGTTGCTGATTGATTGAGAAACCTCATTAACTGAAAGCTGGGCTTAGCCTTCATTCCAGTTCAGTTGGTTTCTGTGGGAAGCTACATATTGGCAATTACAGAAATGGTTGCCATTTCCCTTTGCTGTTAAAGAAATTGTCAGGTTTAAGCAATCGATGACATTACCAAAATAATGACTACATCTAAAACGGAAACATTCCAATTGCCTTGTGAATCATTATTTATCCTCCTGAGATTTACCTGAGCTTATATAATGATTTTGTTGTGAAAATTTAGAATAGAAAGAATTCTTGCGGCTGAACTAGAGCTAGGCACCTATTTAGCCTTTCCCTGTGTGCACCTCTAGCTACTTCATTAGCATGCTCATTGCTGTGGGTTCTGTAACTGCTTCAGGCATCATGAGACACACGCAAATTAACATGCACATAGGAAACCCTTGCCTTCATTCCCCTAGGGCTTGATTCGTCCAAAACTATCTTTGGAGGCAGCTCTGCTGATCTATGTCCACTGATTTAAATAAGAAGCAATCAACAATTACCACTTTTAAGAGTAAGACACTTTCAGCTGCTAAGTTGGTTGTGCTTCTCCTGTCAGGGGCATCTGCATTCAAATAAGACCCTTTGTTGTGAATAACTTGAAAAGCAAAGATAAATTAAGATTGCTACTTTAAAACAAATTCTAAGTTAGTAACCAAATATCAAGACATTCTGCTAACCGTTTTTGTAAGACCTCAACCAATCGCATTTATGGATTTGAAAAAAAGCCAACTCATTCTTTATGTCAGGAGTTTGTGCTCTCTACCAGATAACAAATAACAATTTATAAAATGTCACAACTCAGTATCATTCCTACATTACTGTACACTTTCTCTCATTTGGTATAAATTTGCCTGGGACTCAAATGTGGAAATATATTTCTTAGGGAACAATTTTTCAGACATGAGGTAAGAATGCAAGATACTCTTCTCTTTGGAGCTCACAATAAGCCATGTTTTTAAGGCTGCAAAGACAACAGACTAATGAGGTACAAGAGACCTGAGAACAAATCTTTATTTCTGAAAATTATACCACATCTGCAAGCTTGATATAACAAGAAAATTGATCCTAATTTCTCATATGTATATTTTACTTTAGAGTCCCTATTTATAACACTATTGTATGGTTTATAATAGAGTGTGTGGAGAACACACAGAAGAGCTGACACATAGTAGTAGATGTTCACTAAAGGGTAGCTACTATTATTTTCAAATTCCATAGTGTTCTGTTCAGAGATCACTGAAAAATGACAATTATAATTTGTTTGGCACTATTCCCCTGGAGTTTGATGGCATAATGTCTGGACCTGATATTAGTGCCACGTGTTTCCATAATGAGCTACAATTTGTTCCTAACACATTATCTTTTTCCTGCAAAATCATCCAAATCATGTTTGTCAGTCAGATCTGAAAAAGAATTCCATCAAAATATATATACCTATGCTTCTTTTTGACATGTTGCTTGTGTATTAGCCTGCAGATGTATCATTTCCTTTTCACTCAAAACCTAATAACAGGCAGTAAGATTATCCCCATGCCAAATGTCTGAATAATAACCACGGAGCAAAATATAGTAAAACGGTATGAGTAAAGGAAAAGGCAAAACGAGGTTGTGTCTAAGAATTTAAATAGACGGACATCCATTTACAAAATAGCACAAGAACAATACAAACAATACACAGTTACAGACAAAGTGGTAGGAAATTAACAGTGGTTGTTGTATTACATATTGATATCTTCAAAGTGATTTCTCAGGAAAACAAATAGAGACATGCATTATTGATCAAATAAGTAATCATTAAGTGTTCCTTTCAGTAAAGCAATACAAGACAGTAGTACAACTGTTAACTATCCTGTATATAGATACATAATTTCCTCTTCCCTTTTCCCACACCCCAGTTGCCCTTTACTTTTGAGCATTTTCCTTTCATTTCACAATGTCTATCATACTTCCTAGTTTTTGTTCACTCTTTCAGGTTCTTACACTAGTGAGACAATACTTTACTTACACAGCAGGTCAGATTTATTTCACTTATGAATATGGTTTCTAGTTGTGGCCATTTACCTATAAAAGCCTTGAGTTTATCTTTCTTTATAGTTGAGTAATATTCCATTATATAAAAGTACCACAATTTTTATCCATTCTTGAGTGGATGGGCATTTGGGTTGCTTCCACAATTTAGCAATTACAAATTGTGCTGTTATGAACATGGGTGCACATATATCGCTGTGATATCATGTCTTCAAATGTTCTGGGAGAATACCCAGAAGGGGAATAGCTAGGTGAACCAGGACCTCTAGACCTAGTTTCCTGAGGAATCTCCACAGTGGTTTCACCAGTCTGCACTCCCACCAGCAGTGGAGAAGAGTTCCTATTTCTCCACAGCCTCGCCAGCATTTGTTATTGGATGACTTCTTAATGATAACCATTCTTACTGGGGTGAGATTAAATCTCAATATTGTTTTAATTTGCATTTCTCGAATGACTAATGATGTTGAACATTTTTTCATATATTTATTTGCCATTTGTATTTCTTTATCTAAGAAGCATACATTCATCTCAGCTGCCCATTTTTGGATTGGGTCCTTGAATTTGGAGGGGCTGATGGTATTTAATTCTTTATATGTTCTAGACAGAAGACCTTTGTCTGAGGAACAATGAGCTGAAATTTTTTCCTACGTTTTTTAAATGAAGAAACTGAGGCATTACTAGGAGGTGGAGGGAGGGGATAAAGGCAGAGGGCAAGGGATATAAAAAGATTCAAGATATGTCTTGTACATATATCAGCTATCCACAATCAAGGTATTCAGTATGTACTGAAAACATGTACTAATAAAAATCTTGAGTCACTATTACAAAGAGAAGAATTCACATTTTCTGACATTCCATAGTACTATATTGGTCATTTTCTTCGTTATTTATCTGTACACAGAGCTTAAGGAAACAGATAAGAACTGACAAGTTTTCAAACTTTCAATCCTCGTACCTGCCTGTATGTGTATAGACTTTGAGAAGAAGCTGCTAGTCTTTGCTGTCTAGAATAGATTACTCTTCCAGTCACAGAACTCATGCTTGTTGTTGTTTGATTTACCTCTGCTCTTGGGTCATGTGATGGGATCAACTGACTCCCTTTCAGTCCCATGGGAGGATTAGTCTAGGCTGGGCAATCAAAATATCTTGATCAACATTGATTGGAATGGACCCATGGTTTAGTTTGGGGATTTTCTTTGAATTGTTGGAAACAAAAAATACTCTTTGTGTTCTACTTCATCAGAAAAGATGTTTATTTGGAGCTTCTGGGGAGAATGACTAAAAGACCTTTTTGAGTATAAAGCCAATGGAGAGAAAAATAGAGCTTATAGAGGGGGACTGAGTCTTGAAGACATTAGTCAAATAAAGCTGTCACTATCCTGGGACCTTTTTATTACTAGAATTTATAAATCTCCACCTTTTTTGCTTCAGGGGATTTGGTTTATCAAGATTTGGAGGTGAAAGAACCCTTAATATGAAAAGGGTGGGGGAGAATTTATGAAATAGAATTTAGCAGGCTACTGTGAGAAATAGTCCTATCTGCTCAGCCAGGATCAATGCGCAAGAGTGAACGCAATTTTTCAAAGACCTGGTCATCTTCCCCTCTTGTCTCAGCCCTGGATAAATCATAAACATCAAGTACGCTCACTGTAGTCAGTTTGTTTTTCCATGTTGAAGACTCAGGTTTGCTTTAAATGGATAAAGCAAACTCAACTTTGTTCTTTCCCTTTGTGTTTGAATTTATTGAATGTTCTTTAGTGGTTTTTGAATTCAGTAATTGAAATTTAAAATGAAGAGCTGATTGAAAGTTTTCATTTCTAAAACATTGACAAAGAGATATGTGAGTATTGTAATATATTTGAAAAATAAGACTCAGCAAAGAGAATAAAAATAAATAACAGTTGCCCTGAAAAAATTGTTTAGTATTTACATAAAAACATTATTTTATTAATTTGAGTTGAACAAATCACATAGTTTTTTGTAAGCTAGTTTTCTCACTAAATAATTGTTGTAAATCTTTTTTCTAGGTCAATAAATATTGTTCAAAATCTATGGGCTGGGGATATAGCTCAGTGGAATAAGCGCTTGCCTAGCAAGCGCAGGGTCCTGAGTTCAATCCTCAGTACCGCCAAAAAAAAAAAAAAAATCTGCGTGCATCACTTAAGGCTTTTGTTTGTAAGTAACAGAAACTGGCTCTAGTTATCCCAAACAATAGAATTTAGGTAAATAATATAGTAAAAGGTGTAAAATCTAAAGAAAGAACAATTTTAAGAAATTGAGACTGTCCTGCTTCATGAATCGAGTGAAAAGAATACAAGGTGAGATAAATTCCAACATTGGAATTTTACCTTTCATATTACATGCTCAGAAATTCACATATGTTCATACGCTTGCCATTCAGTCAAGAAAAGACAGGCAACATCAGTAGCATATCCAGTGTTGGCAGGCATATCATCCCAAAGAAACATTGGAATGCAGCTCTTAAAAAAGGAAGAATCAATGCCTTGTTAAAAAGAAAAGAAATACCTACTATAAGAGTTTTAATAATTAGGCAGTATTCAGTTATATGCAATAAGATGAAAATAGTAAAACGGCCTTCTATTATTTATTTAATGATTCATTATTATAAGTAAAATTTTAAATAATTTTTAGAAAATACGAAGGACAGTAATAGGGTAACTGGAGGTACAGGGAATGATGTCATTATAAGTAAAAGATTATTTCTGTGTTTTAGAATAGCAGTGATGAATTTAATATAGCTACATACAATTCTTCTACCAGTATAGTCTTGAGAATACATTATGAGTTAGGTACTATTGTTAGAGTTCTGTTACAGACCAAAAGAGAATGTATTTCCTCTCTTCAAGAAGTACATAAGATATATCTATAGGCAGATACATTGTGGGGAGTGGCTGAGCTAAAGATCGACCACATTCAGGGCTAGAGCAAGGCCATCCCTGAGAACATGGAGCACCAGAGGCGAGCCATATAAACAGGCGAAGCAAGGCTAGTCCAGCCGGTGTCTGACCCTGGTGTTCCTCCCTGTAAACTACAGCACAGACAGCTCTGAGAATGTTTTACTTTCAGTGTTCTTGGCAAAACACTGAGACCTTGCAGTTTTGACGACACCACGTGCTTCCCCCACTTTTTATAGTGTATAAATAAAGAGACAGACCATGTTGGGACTGCCTCTCCATCAGAGAGATCAGGTCCTGCCTGTTCCCAGCTTTCCTTTTACGTGTCTTGTTTCTTCTTAATCTCCGTCACCCTCTCTCAAGACACCGCTAGCTGTGTGGGTTGCAGCAATAGACAGAATACCTTTAAAAAGAATGCAAGTATCTTTTGGAGATTAGAAAAAGTGCACAATATTGTTATGAACTGTTTTTTCATCACTTGTTCCTGAAACTGTCATGGCTCTTTATCAGTTATGATTGCCCAACTTCTTATAGTTCTCTCTCTCTTTTTTGATAATTTTATCCATTATCAGGTGTGTTTTGCTGAGATAGAAGATAAAGGACTCATTATTTTAGACTCCTATCAGAAGTTTTAATTTTGACTGCATTCTGCAATTAGATGCATCTGCATGAACAGCATTAGGCAGTGGCTCTGTATAGGGAAACTATGCAGCTATTTCATTTTACTGGTGGCACCTCTAGCACCTCTTCCTGAACTTTATGCAGATGGAGTCTAGAGCTACCCACACAGTGTGAATAGGCCTTGTTTCTATAAGTGTGGCTTTTGGAACTTCCAGAGAATTTACATGTTACTTATATCCCTTGGTAAATCCATTTTTTTAAAATTTAAACTCACCAGAGTGGATTGTGCTGCCTTAATTAAACCCTCAAACTGACATTGTTAGTGGTAACAGGAGTAATTCCAGGAAGTTAGCCCTCAAGGAAGTAAAATTGAGAATGTTTATCTTACTTGGCTACATTTTAAAATAGTGAGACTCCAGGAACCAGGAGATAACTCTATTAGTCCATGACCTTCATGGTGAAAGTTACTCATGTTATGAGTCCTCGTCAACAAACACAGTGCCTACTGAAGGTAAAAGTCTGTGATCATCAGTCACTGTAGAGTGGGGGAGAAGACAAGGCTGCTTCCACCTATAAGGGACAAGGGGAAAAATGACTTGAAATGATGAAGTCACATTTAAGGCCTGGTCAGAGAATCAGGTAATTTCAGTAATTGTTCTGTAAGAATTTCTTCTCACTTAATTGATAGCAGAAAAACCAAATGCACAAATTGATAGTAAATGTTATTATTTGAAGTTGTGTCCTCAGAATATCTCTCATATTAAAGTTATTGGACTGAAAAAAATTTTTTTAATTAAAAAAATTTTTTAAATTAAAAAAACAAAACAAAACAAAACAAAACAAAAAAGTTATTGGACTGTATTTTAAAGAGACCTGGTATCTTCCTAATCGAAGACAAAAACTATAAAGATAATTAGAATTATCTGACACATTGGGTTATTAATAGTGAGGTGTTTAGGAATGAATCAGATGGGAAAGTCATTAAGATATTATTTTCATTATATAACAGCAAAAATAACACTGTAACTCTAGCAAAAATTGACCTTACCTGAGCCACCAAGTAAAAGAAGCATTGTCTTATTCCATTCAGGCTGCTATATCAAAGCACCAGAGATTATATGGTTTATAAACAGAAATTTGTTTCTTACAGCTCTGGAGGTTGGGATGTTCAAGATTAAGAAGGTGGCAGGAGCCAGGTGTTGTGGCGCACTCCTGCAATCCCAGCATTCGGGAGGCTGAGGCAGGAGGATTGCTGTGAGTTTGAGACCAGCCTGGGCTACAAACTGAGCTCAAGACCAGTCTAAACTGCATAGCAAGACCCTGTCTCAAAAAAGACAAAAAAAAAAAAAGAATCCAGGAGGGTATCTAATGAGGATACTTTTCCTTCTTCAATAATGGTGACTTTTCACTGTATCTTCACTTGGTGGAAAGGGTGTCGATCTCTCTTTTTTAAAAAGGCTGTACAACAGCATAAGCACCTCCTTAAATTTCATGTTCTAGGCATTTCCTTACCTTGCCACCAACCCAGCCTTAGCTCTCATCTGATTATGAGATCTAGGGTAGTTTTTTCAGGTCTCTGCCATAGGATCAATGATCCTTGCTGAAATAAACATGTACTAGAAAAAGCAAACACATGAACTTTTCTGGGAGAGATTACTACCCAGTAACTATGAACCAGTTGTAACTCTTGGGAACTTGAAATGTCTCTCCAGTCAACTAGGCTACAGCATGTTATCCTTTTTTTTTTTTTTTTTTTTTTGCGGTACTGGGGATCGAACTCAGGACCCTGCGCTTGCTAGGCAAGCGCTTATTCCACTGAGCTATATCCCCAGCCCCCCAGCATGTTATCTTACTTTCTCACTATGGGGACAAAATATCCATAAGGTAAAGGGGGAATGTTTTATTTTTAGTTCACATTTTGTAGAAGTTTCAGTACCTAATCTGTGAGCAGCGAGCTGGGACAGCATGGTGGGTGGGCACGGCAGAGGAGAAAGAGTTTATGGCATGACAGGCAGGCAGGAAGCAGGGCAGCATCAAGGGAGGAGGAAGGATGTAGATACAGACACAGATGCTACAGGCACAGACGATGTAGACGACAGGCCTGGAGATAGAGTGACCCACCTCTTCCCAGCAGGCTTCATCCCTCCTGTGAGTCCATGAAGCTTCGGCGGGACGTATAGACATCAGGCGATAAATGGAATTTTAGCCTGGCTGTCTCTCAATGGGCACTTCTCAGGTTGCCTTGAAAACTTCTGTGAGTGCTAATTTTTCTCCCCAAACATTCATTCTTAACAACTAGAATTGCTGCATTGGTGCTCTAAAATGTGAAGTCAAAACTATTATAGTACGGGACAAGTGGAAGTCTCTGGAGCTACCTTAATCTACCAATTTGAAGCTAAAACTTAGATGCATACTCTATGTCTAAAGAACTACTGTAAGCCTTGCTCAGGGCCCTAAATCTTAGGAGGCCACACACTGGAGTCCCCTGCTTGAAATTTCCGAAGTATATGTCGCTGTTGGCTCTACCTGATCAGGGTCTGCAGTGTCTCATGGCAGGTTTGCTCAGGATTACTTGACTACCATTAGGTCCACTGGTGGCTGCACTTACATTCTTTGAGACGTTCTAGTGTTATTTCATTGCATCTTTAACGGGTCCTTTAATTTGATTTCCTTTCTGTCCCTGATCAGTGTGGTAGGCTGTGTTCTCTGAGGTCAGTCTCAGCCATGGTAGATGAAAAACGTGCAGTCCTTGTGAAGATAGGAATATTCTTCTCATCCTGCCCCAGTGCTTTTCCCTTATTTTCTCACTGCTGTTGTTCTCTGAAAGGTGAGAGTGAGGTTAGCATTGAAAAACAAAATGTTCTAGTAAAGAAGCAATTATAGCCTGCGGCAAGCAAGGGAAGAGATTGTGAGATGTATTGCTATGTGTTTGTATGATAAAATCTTGCATAGTAAATTTAACTCTCAGAGAGTGAATTATCCTTCCTATTTTCCCATATTCTCCAATTACAAGCTGACTTTCTGGTCATTATCACTGAAACACAAGAAAAATCTAAAGAAATTATTGGAAGCCTGTTACTCAGGAGAAGCAAAATGAATAATACAGTGTCATTACGTAACCATCCCTAAGAAGAGATAGTAAGGGCAAATGAAGCTGTAGCTCAGTGGTGGAGCACTTGCCTTGCATGTGCAACACCTGGACTTCATCAGCCATACTGGAGAAAAAAATGATACTAGGGGATTCCAGAGATGCAAACATCAATGTTATTTCAATGTAATAAAATTTAAAAATACATGGCCTTATGACTAATGAAGCATTACTACTTTTACCATGTGGTGGGAGATGTGAAGCTGGACAGAGATGGCACATTTGACAACGAACACAAAACGGGCTGGCTTGGAAAGGTTCCTAAGCTAGAACAGCAAAGGACATTGCCTGAAAACTCCTGATGGAAAAATAAGCAAGTATGTGCTAATACTTTTTCTTTGCTATCTCACATGGACCCCTGAATTTATATTATCAATCAAATTGTTTATGGAGATAGCACCCCTATAAAATGGAAAGTATTTTCCCAGGCTCCACACATTCTAGAGTCCAGAATATCAACTATCCTGAATCGCATGTTGTTGTTCCACCAAGTCATTGATCCACAATGTCCAGCAATGTGGTTGGGCTCAAGCAGGTTGTGAAGGTTCCAGAAAGGCTGGAAGCTTCTGTTCCCCACCTACCCACTCTCATGTTGCCATTCTTCCTTCAACTGTACAGTTAATTACTGTGCTGTGTCAAGCACACAAGGCAAAACCAGCCCAAGACTGACAAAATTTGTCTGGCATAACGGTAATAAGCCCTTTTGAGATTTCAGCAGATTATTACATAGAAAAAGGAGGAGTAGGCAAAGATGCCAGCTACCCATGGTTCTCTTCCACCTAAAAGATGTGTCACTAAGACAAAAGGGAATTGGTGACTTAAACATGATATGTGGAATGCCAACTCCCAAAGAGGTCATTGTAGACAGCACCCAGGGGTTTTATACCCAGAAGCTGCCAGTTCAACAACTTTATTCCTCACTGAGATGATGATGAACTGATGATGGAATGATGATGAGACTCGTGACAGTCTCCATGGTACATAGAATGACCATGAAAATGATCGTGTAGCAGCTCTTTACAAGCTTCCTAAATACTCATACTTCGGGAAGGCCATAGTACATTCTGTCCAGACTCAAAGGATTAGCTGTGGTTTGTGTCTTGCTCCTGGACCTATGTGCGTGAGTGCAAGGTGGTTACGTGCTGCCAGAGGGCTGTTCTTGACAGTGAGCCGACTTATGGTAAATTTCTTACTTTGGATCCTTTCCATCATTTTGTGTGAAATCCTCTCTCACTGACAGCTTACTCACTATGAATAATATCGAAGACATGCCCGCCATGCTCCCAATTGCAACATTTTGTGAGAATTACAAAATATTACAGGAAATGGGTATTTATTTTTTGTAAAATCTGTAGTGGTGTAAAATAATATGAGAAGTTCTCAGGTCCCTTTTTTTCTTTGAATGAATTTGTGTAGGTTGATATTATTTCTTTCCTAAATACCCTAAAATTATCATTATTGATGCTTTTGGGGATTATGGTTTATTTTTTTAAAAAGCAATTGATTCAATTTTTCAATAGACTTAGGAATATTTGTTTATATTTTTGGTTTTAATTTTGATGTTTTAAATCCTGCTAGGACTTTTATTTCTGATGCTGATAATTTTTACAATGGTATTTTGGTACTAAAGTACTAAAATATAAGTAAAGTGTAAAATATTTGTTCTGTTCAGTTAAGTGAATTTTTAATGGCAGATACTATATTTTAGTGTTCTAAATGTTCTATTATTTTTATTGATTTTAATTCTCTTTTCAAAAACTCCAATTTTTTCTCCATTTTATCAAACATTTATTAAAATAATTGTTTTTAAATTGCTATTTGAATTCAGTGATTTGTACTGAATCATTTTGGACATAAATTTAAATTCTACATTTGTAATGTATTTGTTTCTGTGATATACTACTATGGTTCTATAAGAGAATAATTTTTATGTACCTTCATTACTTCAATCTTATACTAGTATTACTTTTTATGCTTTCTTTTAGTAACATGTTTATCTTTAATATGATTTTTCTTCTATCTGAATATTGATTTATTTCAGTTTTGATGACAGATTTCCTAGTTATTTCATATGAATAAATGCAATCTGAATGACATTTCATTTGCTTTTTTATTTTGTAATAAAATTTCGTACAAAATAATAAGAGAATAACAATAATTAATATACTATGTATCACTATTCACAAAATAGTTACTCAGAATACAAGACATAATCAAAAAAGATTCTCTCTTACAAAGAATAGAATAGGCAATTTGAGATATTATTTGGACTCCACCCTACTTTCTATTTATCTATCTATATATATAGTATATATATGCATATATATGAGTTTCTCATATGAGAAAGTATGTGCTATTTAAGCTTGTGTGTCTTATTTCACTTTATGTTCTCAACGTGCATCTACTCATCTATGAAAACTTTGTTTATATTTCTTTTTTAATATGCATATTTTATTAATTAAGTTTATTGGTATATTTTAGGTTTATGTAATGATCATATTCATTATAGGGAATTTGTACCTGTACTTGATGTAATTTGATTCTTTTTCCCCCCATTTCCCTACCCTCCCTTCAACCCCTCTTCCCCTTGTTATTTACAAATCTTTGTTTCCATTTCTTCCTTCTTTCTCATCACTTTTCCTTTCTTTCCTTCTCCACCTCTCTGTATCCCTTCCCATTTGAACATTTTCTTCCTAATACACAATACCCACTATACATTCTGGTCCTTATTTATTTTGGTACAGTTTCTTACCAGAGAAATAGTGTGGTATTTATACGTGTTTCTGATTTATTTCACTTCAGAGTATGCCTCAAGGTGCATCCATGTAGCTAGAAATGTCTCAAGCTTATCCTTTATAGCAGAGCAGTACTCCATTGTTAAAACCCACCTCTTTAGCCATTCATCAGTTGGTGGACATTTTGGGCTGTTTCCAAGATTTAGCTATTATGAACTACGTCGCTATAAACATAGATGTGCATATATTGCTGTACTATGATACTTTAATTCCTTTGGGAAGGTACCAAGAAGGAGAATAGCTGGGTCAAATGGAACCTTTATCATTACGACAGGTTGTGTATTAATAACACATTTTCCTTATTTGTTCATCTGTTCATGGACATATATGCTGTGTCCAAGATCTAGCTATTATAAATTGTGCTGCTATGAATATGGGTATCCGTGGATCCCTGTAGTATGATAATTTTAATTTTTGGAGGGAGACATCTAGAAGAGGGCAACTAGATCCAATGGAATTTCTAGTTCTACTTTTTGAGGCAACCCCACATTGACTTCCACAGTGGTTGTACTAGTCTCATCCCGACCAACAATGTAGAAGGGCTCCTTTTTTCCTACACTCTTGCCAGCGTGTGTTATTATTAGATTTTTTATGATACCAATTCTTTCTGGGTTAAGATGGTCCATAAGTATAGTTTGAATTGGCACTTCTCTAATAGCCAGGGATTCCTTTTCATTTTTTAAAGTATTTCTGTTGCATATAGAATTTCAATTTGGCCACTTTCCTGACACACCGAACTGTAAACATTGTCATCTGGTTTCTGTTTTTCCATTGAGAGGCACACTGTCAAGTGCACCACTGTAAGTTTAAATAGAATGAACCTTTCAGCTTCTCTATTTTTCTTTTCTTTCTTTTGTGTGTGTGTCATGCCTGCATGAGCCACCTCTTATTTTTATTCTGCTTGAAGCTTAACATAGCTTCTTGAGTCTATAGTACTATTTTCTATTTTTGTGAAATTCTTGGTTATTATATCTTCAAATGTATCTTGTTCTATCTCCATTTATACAGGGAGTTTAATTGCACATCCCAATGTTTTTCCAAAGCTTTATACATGTTTTTGTCTTTCTGTTGTATTATTTCTTTAGACTTTGGGGTTATACTTTTATTTCATTTTTGGGTTTACTAAATGTTTTTGCGCTGCATTTATCTGCTCTTACGGTTTTAAAAGCCAGGTGTGCTGGCACGCATCTGTAATCCCGCACTCAGGAGTCTGAGGGCGGAGGTTTTGGAGACTTTGAGGTCATCCTGGGCTGCACAGTGAGTTCAAGGCCAGGCTGAACCACAAAGCAACACTCTGTATCAAAATAAAACAAAACAACTTTTAAAACACATTATAGAGGTGGGTGTGGTGGTGCAGGCCTGTAATCCCAGCACTTGGAAGGCTGAGGCAGAAGGATTGTTACAAGTTTGAGGCCAGCCTGGGCTACAAAGTGAGCTCAAGAACAGCCTAAACTGCATGGTGAGAACTTGTTTCAAAAAGCCAAAACAGACACACACACACACACACACACACACACACATTTTAACTTTATATCTTTTTATTTTTGCTTTCAAAGTTTTATTGATTATATTTTAAAATTTTTGTTTTATGTTAGCAGTTTAAAGACAGCATTCCATTGATTAAGCATTCCTTAGATTAAGTTGAAAAGTGTATTGTAAATCTTAATTTTTTTATTTTAAAGAGAATAAAAAATAGGAAAAAAAACATTTAAAAAGATGCAGAATTTCAAAGCAAGATGATAAGAAATCAACAATGGTTGTTATATTGCATATTGTTATCTTCAAAGTAGTTGGTCAGATTACCAGATATAAGCATATAAAATAGGTCAAGAAATTAAGCATTATATATTCCTTACAATAAACCAATATATATTACTAGTACAATTATCTTAGCTATCTTGTGTGTGTATAAATATGTATATTTATATTATTTTTTCCCTTTCTTCTTTCTTTTCTCCTTTCCTGAGCATTTATGTTTTTTTCTTACAGACTTTTGTTTCCACTTCTTTGGGTTTTTAGCGATTCAATTATTATGTGCCTATATGTGGTTTTCTTAGTAATATCATACATGTGTTTTGCAAATTATTTTTAGTCTATAGGTTCACATCCTTTATCAGTTTGTGAAATTCTCAGCCATTATATCTTTAAATATTTCTTCACGTCTATTACTGCTTTCCTACTGGAGTTCTAATTACACCGTCTAGTTTTTCTCCTGTATGTCTAGTATGACGTATTCTGTTCTTTCCAATTTTTTCTCTTTGTGTTTCTAATTGGATATATGCTATATTTTGAATAATTATGTCAATTCTTTTTTTACTATGTAACTACTATACTAAACTCCTTCTTAAGTTTAATGGCTTACAAAACAATAAAGAAACATTGGTTTGATCATAATTCTATGGACCAACAATTTGGCCTGGAATGAGCTCAGCGCGTTATTATTTGGCTTTGCCTGGGATTCTTTGTCGCTATAGTGATCTCTCACTTGGGAGCAGATTACCAAGGGAGTCTTAGACACACGTTTGGTCCGTGGTGTTAATTATGGAGCAGGCGTCTCCATTCTCCTCTATCTGACCTAGCATCATCTAGTAAGTCAGAGTAGACATCACAATATGTATATATTGGGCTATTGTTTTAAGAAAAAAGATGCTTTGAGTCTTATTCTCCACAACTTCAGTTGTGCTGTAACTTGTTTGTCAAAACCAGCCATAAAGCTAGCCTATACTGAGATGGTGAGAAAATAGACTCTGCCTTTTGAGGGAGAGGGTCAGTGACACATTGCAAAGGAAACGCAGAATCTATGTGACTGATACGAATTATCATGACTATCTATAGCTTATTGTCACATCAGGCAAATGGAAACTGAGGAAATGGCGAATGAGGGAGCTTTCTGTGCGCACTCACTTTTATTTTCTTTTGCTCATTGGCTGAGAAAGTTCCCTGCAGGGAAGAAAATATCTGGTCATCAGCAGCTACCAAGGAAATTTCTTCTTTCGTATTCTAACTCATTGGGTCTTCATTCCTTCCATAGTGTTTTTAGAAGTATAATTTTGGAGGCTCAGTACTATAGCGCTTGCCTAATGTGAATGGAGCCCTGGGTTTGATCCCTGGCACTGCAAAAACAAGCAAACAAATAAATAAAATATAAACATGTATATAATTTTTTTGGAATTTGCTTGTGGTTTCTGCTAGAAAATTTAGTCACTTTTTGACATGCTGCTATCTACAGTAACAGGAACTGCTATTATAACATAAAATTGCTTAAAGAACTGCAAATCCATAATACTATTAAGTTCTATATTTTTTAATTTAATAAGGAAATAATAATCATTGATATAAACCAGGAGACAGAAGATGGTAGCAGGCAAACACTTTAATTTTTATGTTTGCATAAAAATACACTAACATTCATTTATGTTCAAGTAGAATACAAAACTGCTTCTATATTCACACACTTAATTATATTTAAGACTAAACAGAACTAATTGAAAGATTTTTTTTAGCGTAAAACAGGCTGCCAAAATTATAAATTTTCTTTGAATTTGCTAGGTAATCTATTGAGTGGTTCCTCTGCCTTTTCTACAACGTTATTCATTCATTTTGCAATGATTTTTACACTGTTGTATTTGGCATAGCACATGGAATTAAGAAGTAAAATAAAATTTACTTTTATCATATTTTCTGGTAGTTAAGCCATTTCTCTCAGTTCCAAACCCACACTTCTATAATTAGCTTTGTACTATACAGGTGGGACTCAGCCAATCACATTTCTGATTTTCCAGTTGTCTCTCTGTTCCACTCTGACAGTGGAATATTCTAGAGGAATACTGGAAGCCTGGAAGAAGAAAGCTGGCAGCTTCCAGGGAAAGGCAACACAGCTGAGATCCAGTTGTTTACCAGAATATGGACTATAGATAATGGGGGGCAGACGAAGATTTGCTTCTCTAATTGCTTGTCCCCGTGTCTGAGTAAGTATAGGTGAGGTGAGTTAGATGCTCAGGGCTCTCTGTCCACTAGAGGCAAGAGCCCACTGATCCCCACATTCTAAGCTAACTCTGTAGTTTTTTGGCTTTCATCCTCATTTGCCTTCAGTCGAGGAGAAACCCATAGGCTGATTTTCTACAAGTGGCGCCTGAACAGGGACCTTACTGGGGAAAGTCCTCCCAGGGGAAAGGTGTAGTGCATCAGCAGTGGGAGAGCTACAGCAGGCAGGAGCTGCGCTGGCAGGCAAAGAAAAGGAGAGAGGAGAGTGTGTGCAGAGAACTTCTCAGCCAACGAGCAAAAAAAATAAATAAATAAAAGTAAGTGTGCTCAGAAAGCTTCCTCAGCCAGGGGAGTGCTCATGAACAGCTCCCTCAGCCAGGGTAATAGGGCAGAATCCATTGATTGAAGCGCAGCAATGTGTCCCTTTATTGAAAATTCTGTTATGCCAGTCTGGCACTCAAGTTAGTACCCAGTTGCTTTCTCATATGTTACAAGATGTTATCAAACATAATCCTTGGCTTCCTCAGACTAATAGATTTAATGTAGAAAGTTGGGACCAAGTGGGAGAAGGTTTGGAACATGCTCACAGCCAAGGCTCCATTATGTTCCCAGAAATTTCTCCACATGGGGCTTGGTCCATGTAGTTCTTTTTCCTTTAACTGTGGAAAAACATCCCAACCTTAACATCCTGCAACAAAGTGTTCACGAGCATAATCCTCTGGAGTATGTGTTGCAAGTGGCTTTTGAGAATGCTAATAGGGACTGTAAACAAGTGTCGGGGGCCATCCAAGCAACTAAAGGTCCTGGAAGCTGTTTAAAAGGGTGGCAAGATGTGAGTACTGAGGATCATGGGGCCTCTGTGTTTGCCCAAACTATGATTGATCTAATTGAACAGGATTAGGCTTCTTCAAAAATACAGTGTTTCGCTTGTGGCAAAACAGGTCATATCATGGACAGTGCACTCAATCCCAGGCAAGAAAGGGGGCACTTGTTCCTCTTTTGGAAATCCTAGATTCCTAGGTCCCTAGGAATCCTAGAGATACACTACCATATATTAAATGCTGATTTAAAGCATGTGCAGCATTCTAGATAACCTTGCCTTATCCCTGTAAGGTATTGCTATCTGCTCAGCACTACATCTTCCAAAGGCCAGTCCCCCATTCCCTCAATCCAGCTATTTCTGAGTATTAGGGAATAAGGTAGGACCAAGAAATTCCATAAAAACATATCTTTATTCATAAGGAAAGGTCTGTTCACATATGTCCTCCCCGAAACTCTTCACCAAGTTTTCAGTTATGTGTCTTCTAAGCCCCTGATCATCCAGCCAAGTAGATGGCTACAGCCCATAAACTGGTGTGTAGTCACAATCTGACCAACTTTTTCTTCCAACCAAAATGTAGACTAGGAGCACGCTGCCCACTGCAAAGGTTTCCTTTCACTGCTACCCTTCAAGGTTTTCTGAAAAAGAGACTGTACCCACTTTGGGGCAGTTACTGTACAATGTTCAGAACTGTTTGTGTACCATGCTCCAACCTTTTCTTCCTTTATCAACTGAGCTGAGGGTACATCTCATGTGTTAGCTTTCCTGTTACTGGGACAACTTACCTCACACTGACAACTTAAAGGAGAAAATGTGTATTTGGCCCATAATTGCTGAGATTTCAGCCCATGATTGGCTGGCTCTAGGGCAGGAATACTGGTGCAGAAGGGTTTGATATAACAAACTGCTTAGTTAATCATAGCTGGCAAGCAGAGCAGTGGAATAGTGCCAGAAAGGAAGACACAAAGAACCCAAAATAAATCCCAGTGTCATACCACCATAACACACCCAGATACACCTAGAATGTGCTAATCTTGTGGGTGGCTCTCATGCCAACTGAGTTGACAATCCAGCTTAACCATCACATCCCACCTTTTGTCAACTTGATACCCAGACATGTCTCCTTGAACCATATATTAATCTCCATGTTCATAATTCTTCTTAACATGATGCAACTATCCCATGTACACTCAAAATACTATAGCCCCTACCCCTAAATCTCAACAGTGCAAGTACTGCCAAAAAGTTCAAGTCAAAGTCTCTACAGAAACTCAAGGCAAACTCTTAGTCATGAACCTCTGTGAAAATAAAAAAGTTACATAATTTTAAGGTACAATGGCGTGGGATAAACATTCCCATTTTAAGAGAGAAGACTGAGGAGACAGAAAAATATAGCACCAAATCAAGACTGAATTCTAGCAAAGCAAACATTAAGTCCTGTACACATATATCTGGCATGTGGGACATATGGTGGTTTCTATGATCTTGCTGACTGTAGACCACATGGCCTCTCTCTTGGGCTGGGTCTGCTCATGGCCTGCAGCTTTCCTCTATAAATATTTCAAATTTCTGTCATCTCTGACCTCCTTGGGTACCTCTGGCTTAATCCCCATGGGTTCACACATTGTCCTCTCAGGAGATCCTTCCCTGGCCACTCAGGGCTTCTTTTAAAATATTAGTAGCTGCTTCTCTGGCCCAACAGTGCTTACATTCTGCAAGCTGGAACAGTAGCATTACACAGATGATGCCAATATCTGCTTCTAGCTTGAGCAATAACCATGCCCCCTTGAACCATAGGAAAAGTGGGCTCTGGGTGCCTGGATGGCTGAACATGGTGAAGTGAATCTAGATTAACCAATTCCCTAGGAGGCCTTTCTTGGGAAGGAGGCCAGGGACTTCCTTCTCAAATGAATGGTTTATACTTTTACCTCTGAGCCTCTGTTGAGAGGGGTCATCTTGCTGATTCCTGAGTTGCCTTCAAGGCATCTTTCTTTTTGTTCCTTTGCAGTGTGCTGGGTTTCTTTTTTTGGTGCTGATCTCTTCAACAACCATAACTGTTTTGGCTCTAACTTGATACATAGTTCATTTTGAGGCAAAATTTAAATTTTGTAAAAATTTTTGTCTGCCCCCCCCCCAAATTCTCACTACAAATCTATCTAAGGCAGCCAGCTTTTCCCATGCCACAAACTGACTCGGGATGCTGTGAAGTTTCCTGCGTCAGAGCAATTGGTTTATGGCTTTAAATCTCTGTCTCTCACAAAGTTTCAGGACATGAGTAAAAGGTAGACTTTCTTCTTCTCTTTCTTTTTCCAGAGTGTGACACATAAGAGTTCTACTTCAATTGTCAATACAGTCCTTGTTTGCAACTAGAACTTCCTGAGCTTGGCCTTTAGTATCCATATTCCTATCAGCATTTTGGCCTTCTGACTTTGATCAGAATCACCCATGAGGTTTTGCTTATTGCATTCTGTAACTTCTTTAGCCCACATCTCCAAACCTTTCCAAAATCCTCCCAAAAAGCTGGTCCAAAGGCTTCTGAATCACATGGTCAAGGATAGTCACAGTAATTCTCCTACTTCTATTGTAGCACTTTTCTGTATTAGTCAGCTTTCCTGTTTCTGGAACAAGTATTCCAGCACCTACAAGTTAAAGAGGATGTGTTTAGTAGATTATATGGCCCAAGTGGTGAAGCAGCCTTCACCACTTTAAGCAGCACAGGTTTATTACAGTGCCTTTTCTTATTCTGGACCCCTGTGAAAACTAGCAGTTTTCCAAGGAACTTGGTAAATGCGCTGAAGTAACACACCCTAGTGAGAAATGTGTTGCCTCTAAAATCCAAATAGGCCCACTAGACATTATACTTATTTTTTTGATTGTGTGTGGGGTGGGTGGGGTGGGAGGGGACAGAAACAACTTATTTTTCACCATAGAGGGGATATCTTTGCATGTCCCCCTACCACTGAACAACTACAAACTTTACTGAAGTAGAGGGACCTTAAATTTTAATTGGGTTTATTTACCATCCTCAACACACACATGCTTTATTAATAAGTCCAGAGTCACTGCTACTTCTGGCTCATTTGGTTCAATCAGCATAAGTTCATAAATCAAATGAACTAGTGTGCTTCCTCATGGAAAAGAAAGATGATCAAGATCTTTGTGAATTAACTTGTGACACAAGGATGGAGAGTTGTTATCCTCATGAGGCAGGGCAATGAGTGTTTATTGCTGGCCTTGCCAGCTGGAAACCAACTGCTTCTGGTGAGCCTTATTGGATAGGTATAAAGAAAAAGACATTTTCCAAATCAACAGCTGCATACTATGTATCAGGAGATATATTAATCTGGTCAAGCAAGGAAACCACATCTGGTATAGCAGCTACAACTGGAGTCACCACTTGGTTAAGCTTATAGTAAACCACTGTCATTCTCTAAGATTCATCCAACTGCTTCACAGGCCGAGGAGGAGGGTTAATTGGGCATGTGGTTGGAACTCCATCCCTGCATCTTTCAAGTCCTTGATGGCGGCACTGGTCTCTGCAGTCTGTCTGAGACGCAATAATGTTTTAAGGGATTCTATTTGCATTTGCAATCTTAGCAGCCTTTATTTCACAGGTTAGAGAACCAGTATGGGGATTTTGCCAAGAACTGAGTATTTATCCCTATTATTTATTCTGAAATTAAATAAATGACCACAGGATGGATTTGGGGACCCATTAGACCCACTGTGAATTGGACTTTGACTCCATTGATCGCCTGACCTCGATCAGTCCCAAGTCTCACTGGAGGACACAGTGAGGTTTTGAGTCTTCTGGAATCAGTATTAGGCTAGATAGAGCCGGTGCCCAGTGTCCCCAAATATCTGCTTATTCCATTTTCCCCAATATATGGTTGCTCGGGTAAAAGGCCAGTGTCCCTTCTGGGAAGGATGGGAGAAAGATTAATAGAACATCTTGACTGTGCACCAGAGTCCTTTCTCAAAGAGACCTGGTCTTCCCTTCACTCGAGAAGTTCTACTTCTGCATACTGGCTCAAGTCTGAAAATTGATTGAGGGATTGTGATTCTCTGTCATTATAATTTGTGGTAGATTTTTGTTCATTTGTCTTGATTGTTTTCTGCTTATGTAGATCCCGTAAAAATTTAGTAGGCTTTATCTATTTCACTTCTGAGAACACCATGATCAATTAACCAAATCCATAGGTCTACATGAGGCAGGCCATTCAAATCATTGCTTTGTCTCTGCTGTCCATTATGATAAATACACCCACGTTTCCTTTGGGAGTTGACCACTGCTGCTTGGATCCTCCCACTCCAGGATTCATTATATCTAGCAGAATTAAGTTTCCATTACAGATTCCACAGGCGATGCAGGATTAGTTCTCTCAGGCAGAAGTGGAGAGGCTCATAGCACGGGACCTCTTCCTCTGGGGCTGAGCATGGGAAAATCTCTGCCTTAAGTAAAATAAACTGTTGGAATTTAGGAGTTCTATATCCCTAGCCTCATTGGATTCCTTCCAAACATTTTCACCCCAATTTACAGGATCTCATTCTTTTCTGATCAGTACTTTCATTTCAACCAGAGACATCCCTCAAGGATGAGGGTAAAACTTGCATTGCAATTCAGCCAGTTGTTAGATGAGGGCTTGTGTTTAGTTTTTGACAGTATCAGTCTTATGTCTACAAGGAGAAAAGATTCTCCTTCAGGAGACACTTACAAGACTAGAATATTTATATGTATGTGGATTTTTGAGCTTGTTCTTTTCCTTTATTGTTTTGCCTGAAGGTGTTAAGAGCAACCACCATACATAAGTATATTTCTTAGTCTTCCAAAAAATGTTCAAAGTATCACTCATAGAGTCACTAAGTTCAATGCATCTCACAAGTGGCAAATTAGGAGTATCAGATGGATTTATGTTGTGCATTTCTTTAAACAGTTCATGTCATGAATTGTCAGTACTGTGGACATCAGAAGGAGTGACTATGGTGACCTTAGGTCTCATCAAGTTAAGTTAGAGACCCAGTTCCAGGGCTCAATAAACTGAGTAGAGAAATTCATCCACACAATTCTTTTCCCTAGGAACACTCATGATCTGTGTACCCATACCAAAATCCTTATTGGTTTAAGGTTCTCTAGAGCAACAGAATCAGTCTTTCTTTCTTTCTTTCTTTCTTTCTTTCTTTCTTTCTTTCTTTCTTCCCTTCTTCAAAGTGTCTTATGAGGTAGGTTTACAGGATCAGAGACGGGAATTCACTAGGGTATCCGGATGCTGGAGAGTCAGAGGATCCAGTAGCTACTCATTCCAAGAAGCTGGAGAAGGAATCAAGGGCACAGAAACAGTCTGAGACTAAAGGCCTGGAAACTATGTGAAGAATCCTTGGTATGAGTCTCTATTAAAAGTCTGAAGAAACTGAAATCTGATAGCCCCAGGCACTGGCAGTAGCAAAAGGCAGACCATTCCAGCAGAATGGAGCCTTCAAATCTACGCTAATTTCCTAACTTCTTTTTCTTGTCTTACATCCAGCTGCAAGCCTATTGAATGGTGCTACTCACTATCAGGGTGAGTCTTCTCCCTCTGTTTGCTGGTCTATGTGCCAGTCATCTTAGCAGCCCACAAACACACCCAGAAATGTATGTCATTTTAAGTGTTTCTCACTTGAAGCAAGTAGCACATCATGACAAAGCATCACAAAAACTTATAAATTTCTCCAGAAATCTTGAGATAGGGATTATAATCTGCCTTTATTAGCTTTGTAAAACACCTGTAGCTAACGTCTCATTGGTATTATGTGCTGTCTTATGTTTTTATTCTTTCCTCTCTTTCCTTCTGTCTCAGTTAACCTATATTCTCTGCCTTTCTGTCATAACTCCTCTAGCTGTGGACTCGCTTTTAGTTTAAATGCTGTTCACTAGTCCATCAGATTTATAGTGCCAGATGGGGGAAAAACACCCTGAGTTGTCTGTTGGCACAAGTATCTGCCCATGACCCACCTGTGTTAGCCATTATGAATACAGCTGTGGGCTCTACCACTGGGGCGGAGGGCAATTGTCAGAGATGGATAATTTGGGCTGCCTCCGCATCTCAATGAAATTCTGATACAAACTTCCATCATACTGGTATATATTCTTCAAATTATGTATTTAAATATACATGTTAAAATTCTTTACAAAATTATATTTTCCCCTTGGAAAATATTTTGAATAGCATTACATGTCAATTAACATGTTTCAAGAATATCAGCTTTAAAACAGTATGTTATTCATCCAATCTTAAATTATTGGCTGTCTTTAGCCCTTAATATTACTACTAAATTTTTGTATATACTATTAAATAATTTCCCTGAAAAAAATTTTAGAGGAATTTCTAAGTATATAAATGAATATTTCTATATTTTTAAATTGCCAGATATTCTGTGTATACATTGCTGGATCACCAGGTAGGCTATCCTAACTAACATTCCCTCCATCATTGTAAGGAATTACTAGTTTTTGTTGGTTGATTGCAACAAGATTTTTAAAATCAAATCTGAGCTTATGAAAATTTAGGAAATAAACAGCCCTAGCATTACATTATTATTATTATGTATATTTTAGTTTTAAATACTTAGGCAAAATTTTAAAACTTTGTTCACCATTTTTTTCTGTTTTGTTTTCCCCATTTCTATAGCTACTCTTTTCCTGAGGAATTTGTAACAGTTGAAGAGGAGCCATTGAACTGACATTTTAAATTTAGTGTTTTGTCTATGAACTCATCAGTGTTTTACATTGTCTGTATTATATTTACATTGTAACTATGGAAGAGATTTAAGCTTGCTGCTTTCCTATCTCAATCTCCTATTTTGTTTTAAAACAGTTTTATCACAGGTACAAGTGTGCACAACCCTATCAGGAATCCTACTCAACTCTGTACTGTGCCTCTGGTGAAAAGCTAGAACATAATTTTTAAATAAATAGCCCTGAAAAATAATAAATTCATGAACAAAGGAACTGAATTAGCTATAAATCTTAAAAAGCGAAGTAAATCAGACCCACATGCTTAAATATCACATTGTTTCTCTTATAAGAGAAAAACCCAATATAAAAATTGGGTCATTGAAAAACTCAATATAAAAATAAAGTCCAAAATGAAAGACAATAGGAAAAAAAGAGAGAAAAGTTACTGTAATCCAACATGATCAACATACCCAGAAGTGTACCTTGATTGTGTAATTGTCCTATGTCTTTTATATGTTTTTTGGTCTGTTAATCTGGCTGTTAATCTGTGTTTATGATAATTAACTTGATAAAAATTTATACAGTAAATACATAAATTTGATGTCAGAAATGGGAGTGGAGAAAGAATGAAGCATATCTACTTAAGATTTAATAAACTATGCATACTAATTTGATTATAATATGTTAGTGATAATGGCTTAAAATATTATTTGTTCAATAGATCCCATTTAAATTTAACCAGAAACTTCTAGAGGCTGAATATTTAAAGAGTAGAAAGTTTCCTCAAGTAAGAGGGCACCTGTATATTCTCCACGGTTCAAATGTCATCAAGCACTCACGAGAAGATGAAAATTCGGTGAAAAGCTTTGCCACATTTTAGACATAGACGTTGAAGATAACATGAGTAAAACCAAAGTAAAAATCTACAGGACATAAATATAAAATAGACATATTTAAATATAAGCATGAAAATAAGCTTATATTTAAAAGAATTCCAGGTTATGGGGAAATATTTTTAGCCTATGCAATAACTGAGAGGTTATTGAAAGGATGTAATTAAAATAGTTTCCCATCATTGGATTCTAATTTTTATTTTCACATTGCCTGATCTTAATTGATATAAAATTCTTTGCCCATTTCCCAAGGATATATGGCTAAGGAAGTAAGAAAAAAATCCTAAGAAGAATGTTCTAGGCTTCTTAGAAAAATATCATCCTGAAAGATTCTCATTCTCTTTTGCTGTTATCATCCAATTCTGTCTTGTGGAAAACAACAAAAGAATGACACAATGTAGTGTTTAAGATGTAAAATGTATTTTGTTACTACTTGAAAGAAATAATTCTGGCTTTGTATTGTCAAAAGCTCTGACTCACTTTGCACAGAGATTGGCATAGTCTAATAAAACCACCTCGGCACTTAATGAGAATGAAAAGTCTGGGCAGTCCTGCACGTGGTAATGGTTCACTGGAAACAGGTGGCTGTAGCACATAGGGGACAAAGAGGACTTCTCACCTAGGGAGGGATCCATCTTAGTTAAGAATGTGTTCAGTTGTCCAGCATAACATCAGGAATTAAAGCTCTTTCTATCTTGCTCAAAATGAAAGGAAAAATTGACATGTATCAAATTTTAAAATATTTATTTACATTTTCTAATGAAGTAAACAACAGTAATTACAGCTCCAGAATTTTAAGAACAGGTTTTAATAATTTTAAGAACATGTCTTAATTATAAAAAGATGGAGTCTTTCTGAAGCAGATATGTCAAAGGCAGACATTATGAAAGAGTTCTTTAAGAAATAATCTTTATGTTTTTTAAATGCTTCTTTAATACTTTACTTAGGTATAAACTTTTGAATGTAATGACTTTGGTAAAGTTTCAAATATGTTTTACTTATAAAGCATATGTTTTTTTAATTTATAGAGCTAAATAGGTATCACTTTCATGTATGGATTAAAAACAGAAGTTTTCAACTGGTAAATTTGAAAGTTATTTAAGTATTCCTTCTGTAATTGTTAGTTGCTTGCCAAAAGTCCTGCAGCTACAGTCAGCCTCCTCTAGTATCTGAGTTATTGCATTTATTGTGAGTTATACAGACATTTTGGAAAATGTGAACAAGCAGAGAAAAAAATTATCCTAGTCTAATATTTTGCATTTTTTTCTGCTTATTTTTGGTAGAAGTAAACTCTAAGTGATCTGATTTAATAGATTAAGCATTCCTCTAGCCATGGGCTTTAACTTTGAAATGTAGCAAGAAGGATAGATGTTAAGACACTGTTTCTCACATGTCCTCTGGGTTCCCTTTGTTCTCTCTCTAACATGCTTTCCTGTCCTAAACATGGACTACTTTGGAGTAACACTGATCATTTCTTTCCCAACATTACTCTGTGAAATTAGATTGGGACACATTTTTCTCTGAAGGGCTCTCCATCTACAAATGTTCCCAATTATATGAAGTCATTCAGAATGTGAAGAGTCATCATGTAGAAATCAGTGTTCTACTATCCTCTGTTGCCATGAATGACAGAATAGCAACTTATGAGTTTAAATTGAAGAAGAAATGGAATTCGCCTTACCTATGGGGAAGGTTTTATTAGTGAAATTCAACCGTGTTACAGTAGCGTAGGCCTCCTGTAGTGAATGAAAAAGAGCTAAAAGCTATTTGGAAGTCACCGGGTGTCAGGCATTATTTTAAGCCCTTTATTTATGTTAACTCACTGATTCTTACTTAAATATACACATTAAATCCCATAAAGCAGATATTATCTAACAGTCCTGTAAAGCAGATATTACCTTACTTTAGAGATAGGGAAGATGAGATACTGAGAACTTTTCTAAAATCTCAGAGTATATAATGAAAGCTTAGATAAAATTAATTGAATTTAATTTCTCATTGGTTAGTTAAAGATTATGCTGTGGGCCTTCTCAATATGCATTTCTATTTCCTGTGTCATTTAGCAGTGCTTTGCTTTATTTTCCCTGCTGCCATCTGCCACTGGACTACAGGATCATCAGGTTCCCAAGCCCACCTGAGTCGAGTCTTTAATGTTTTCATTCTAATAGCATCTAGCAGCCTAAAAGTGATGATAATGGTGAATTACAGCTGCTTGATGCTGTGTCATAAAATAAGACTTTTTCATATTTTAATATGATTTATAACATTTAAAATTGCCATTCATCTGTACTTTCCTTCCCATTCTTTTTTTTTTTTTTTTTTTGGTACTGGGAACAGAACTCACAACCTCATGCTTGCCAGGCGGACACTATGCCACTGAGCTAAATCCCCAGCTTCATTCTCTTTCTGTGGATATCTTGGTTCTGTATTGAAATAGAGCTTAAAAACCTTAGTACAAAGTTTTATGGCAAAGAAAAGTTGTAAAAAGTTCCAAGTCACTCTGGACAATGCAGAGCAAAGTGAAAAGACCTATTAATTTAAAAATTTTCTCTAATACAGATTTCTCAAAGTAGGATACTTTATTCCCTTACTTAGAGAAGGCGATTTTTAATAATTGAGCCACTCGTTTCCCTCTAGAGCTATTCAATCAAAATATTTAGAAATGTGGGTTGCAGCCTGTGTTTTGAGTAAGGGTCACAGGTTAATCTTACACACTCATATATGAGAACTGATGTATTACTTAGAAAGCACACGCCACTGGGAGCAGCAATGCCAGAGAGGAATTGTGAATATGTTTTTCAGAATATTTTAAGGAAATAAGTTTATATATTTTAAGATAGTCTATTCCAGGTGCAGAAAATCAAACAATATGGTTATCCATTGGTCAAGCCATGGCGAGGTTTCTTGTATAAAGTAAACTTGTACAGTGCAGCTGTAAGACAAACTGTCTGCTACTGAAGTGACTTGTTTCAACATTAGGTCCAACTGGGATCTTTCACATTGCAAGGCCTCATCCAGGTGAGACTGCCTCAATTAGGGTTGGATTCCTAGGCCTTAGTTTGAAATATTCTACCTGAAAATTAGCTGCTGTTTTGGTTCTTCATGGAGCTTGATGCTATTCTAAACATAGAGGTGATGCACCTTTGAAAAAGCTGCTAAGATGATTTGCTGTGGTTTTTTTCATCACAGGCATCCTTACAATATTCTGAAGTCATCACATTAGGCTAGTTTTCCTTTTAACCTCAAAGAATTTATAAAAAAAGATTTAGTAATTTCTATTTAGTACTAACAAATGATTTTCAGTAATAGAATTATCTTCAATAATAGAAACAAAACAATTTTCATTTTATAAGACATGTTTAAATCTTCAAGAACTATATTTATTTCTCCTTTTTTATTGGTAAAGGAAAAAACTAAAACCAGAACCTTAACTTGTATGGATTAAAGTCTTGAAAACCAATACTTGTATACCATGTACTGAGCATACTTACAAGAACATTTATTTAAAATTTTAAGCTTTTTCAGGAGGATGCATATATATACGGGGTTTGAGTGTTGATGAATTGAAGGTAAGTGAATAAACTCCATATTCGTGCAGATGTTTGAGGGGACCTCATACCTTCTTATTCCTTTTCAAAATTCTTAAACAAGGTAAGTGAAATTAAATTCACTGGGTGCATGTCTGTGATCCCAGCACTCTGGGAGGCTGTTGCAGGAGAATCACAAGAGTTAGTCCAGCCTGAGCAACTCGATGACTTAACAAGAGCCTGTCTCAAGATTAATGCTTTAAAGGGCTGAGGTTGTATCTCGGTAGGAAGACTGTGGGCCCATTTTCCAGAACCTCAGATAAATAAATAAACAAACTAAAGATATATTAAGGCTATTGAATGTTTAAATTGCAAATAAGATTAATGACTGGAAAGAAAATATTCAAGAGACTTCACTTGGATGTGCCTAAAACTTTATTTTAATTTGTAAGAGCCAGGTGTGGTCGCTCATGCCTGTAATTCCAGCACTCAGGAGGCTGATGCAGGAGGATTGTTGTGAGTTCGAGATCAGCTTGGGCTACAAAGTGAACTCAAGGCCAGCCTGAATTGCATAGCAAGACTCTCTCTCAAAAAGTCAAAGAATAAAAACTTAAAAAAATAAAAAAAAATTCTATCAATTCCAAACCTAAGATTGATTTTCACATTTAAATTTAGAATTTACATTTATATGCCTGTTAATGTACATGCACCTTGCTATTGAACTAGAATATGGAAAATTGTGTGCATAATTGAGGTTACTGTGTACATAGAATAATTTATCACCAAAGTCCTAACAAAATTCATTGTTAAATCTTTACTAATCCAAAATGTGTGGCAATATTCAAGTGCAGTACTGCATGCTTGGAATACAATTAAAATCAAAGCTTATGAGACTCATAGGCCAATCAAGGTAACGTAGTCTGTATATTTCTAAAATTATCAGCTCTCTCTCCCTTCCTTTTTCCTTTACCACGAACTATAATTTTGAACCTCTACTGTAAATATATCCCATCCCTTCTGAAGTGCTATATGGTAGTGCTATGGGGAAACGTTCCCAGCTGGTGGCGTCTCATCCGTTTTTGTTGTCTCCTACCTCCTGACATCATCATCACAAGCCAGCTGTTCTCCACGACACACCTCTTCTTCACCCATATGCTGCCCTTAGCCAGTCCCGTGCCTGGGCACCTTTCTCTCAGTCATTTTATCTCTCTTGCCTCACTTCTACCACTGCTGTGTTCCAGTATGTGGAGGTGTATCTTCTGTCAGTGTGTACCACCCATTCTCCTGTACTTCCTCTGTTTCATCTCTACTGAACAGAAAATCAGTCTCTTCTTCCTATTCTCTTCAAATGTTTTCCACTCTTTCCATTTTACTGAGTTCATTCAAATTAAAAAATGACCAGAGGAATATGAATTCGCATCTACTTATGTTTTATCCCTCGCTGACAATGTTGTGGACCTGTCTGCTTTGGTGCAGCCATTTTATTCTTGTTTCCCTATTTATCAGTTTGTTCTTAGAGTTTCTTTTTTGCTGTTTCCTCCACTGACTCTTTTTGAGGTAATTATGATTGTATCTGGATGAGCTACTTATTTCCTTGGAATACTAATTGTTTGTCAGCGCTCCTTATATTTTGTATTCAGATACCTCCTAATGCATTACATCACTCTGACCTCTCTTTCTGAAAATCCCATTTAGAGTTTCCAGTAAAAATTAATTTTCTACCCTAAATTCAGCTGAAAAAGCAGAACTCTCACTTTCAATGTCCATGCTTCCCATGCTGCTTGCCTTTTCTCCAGTGCTAGAAAGTCTAGGCTGTTTTCAGCCTCTGCAACTTTTCCTGTAAGTTTAGTTTACTAGCTCATTTATTCTCACTTTCCGCATTCCTTGTGCATACCCCAATTATAAGGCCCCTGGTCTCACCCAATCAAAATTTTGAATAATGCAGATAAAAAGATGAACATGACATGTCTCTGTTGTCAATAAATTCTTCAACCAATGGGGAAAGCAGTAGAGCTTTAAACATTTTCTGAGGAAGAAAAGATTCAATTTATGTTTAAGATCTGTTATGGCTTGTATATAGATGGCCCCTTAAAGCTTCATGCCCTCATAGGGGAGGCTTTTCAGAGCTGGTTGGATCTAGGGTATGATGCTGGGGTAAGGTTGCCCCACCCTTGTGGCACCTCCCAAAGGTCAGGTGGCCTCAGTGAAATATGCAGGCAGCCTTGCTGCTGCCGCTGCTGCTGGTTTGCTACCTCACTGCTTGCTGCCTTCTGCCTACCTGCCATGCCATGGACTGTTTCTCCCCTGCCGTGCCCCTCTGCTATGCTAACCTTCCTTGGAGCAAGTTGACTATGATGTGCTGAAACCTCTACAATCTGTGAGCTAAATAAATTTTTTCTTTCTTAACTTGTGGTTATTGGGTATTTTGTCTCAGCAACAAGAAAAGTAAGTGAGACAGGACATATTCATCCTGAATGAAATTTATACAGTGTCTACATGAATGTATTAAAATATCACATGGATATATATATATATATATATATATATATGATTGTATGTATAAGTTAAAATATCCATTTACAAAACAAACCAAAATAAAACAAAAATCATTCTAGGTACTTCTCTATTTAGGTGAATATTATAAGTCTGCTTCGAGCAGCTTTTACTTGTCTGAGAAAGAATAATTTCAGAAACCTGTCTTGGTCATATTGATGTAACATAAGTAGTAACTCATTGTTCTGGAGGAAGGTGATAATAATGTCTTAAAGTCATTGCCCTTTCCTAATATCCCAGATTTCAGAGAATAGGCCGTGCGACAGGAGGTGAGAAATACTGATTAGGAGCCAATGTGTTACCCGGATGTAAAACGATCAAGATATCAACCCCCCATTTTGTGTGTTTGATGTTAGTAGACATGCTTTGATTGATTGATTAATGTGATTTCTAATAGAGTTTTCTGGGCAGGAACAGACATAGAGAAAGCAGCCATCTGGGTTTGCCTGAGACTGAGGGGTTTCCAGGAAGCAGAATATTCAGTGGTAGCACTGAAAAAGTCTTGAGCAAACCAGAATGAAATGATAACATTGTCCTGCCTAGCAAGCGCAGGGTCCTGAGTTCGATCCCCAGTACCGCCAAAAAAAAAAAAAAAAAAAAAGAAATGATAACATTGTCAT
The DNA here is from genome assembly GCA_004027595.1 of Dinomys branickii. Lineage (NCBI taxonomy): Eukaryota > Metazoa > Chordata > Mammalia > Rodentia > Dinomyidae > Dinomys > Dinomys branickii. Next base: position 6,646 of record PVLD010012539.1, on the reverse strand, counting down.
GTATGCTTACTGGGGGAGGGGCAAGTCTAGATTTATTGATTTAAATTCATTGCTGTGGCCCATAAGTTCAACTCCTTTCAGTGGTCTAGGCAGGTAACATAAATATGAATAACTGCTTGTTATAAAATACAAGGAAATGATGTGATCTGTGGAAAGTACAGACCCACTGCTTTAGTTTGTGAGGACTGCCTTACCAAAGCACCATGAACTGGGTGACTTAAATAACAAAACTATTGTCACAGGGCTGTGATTACATGTGAAAAATGTTTTTTATGAACAATATAAAGGAGGATCTTTTAGGTCTTTCTTCACGTCTTGGAGAAAGCTATCTTCCTTCTATTTTTCTTCATATCATCTTCATTCTATACTTACCTGTGTGTCCAAATATTCCCTTTTAAGAGGGTACCAGTTTGTCTTTTATGGCACAAACAACAGATTTGAGTTTAACTTAATTACCTCTGTAAAGACATTATATCCAATTAAGTTATCATTCTGAGAACTTATACCATTTAAACTTCCAATAAAATTTTGAAAGACCCAACTCAGCACTTGCCATTCATACTAAATAATATTTAGGTATTATGGAAAATAAAAACATTCTGAGCCTTGTGTGATTAATGGTTTCTTATTACTGGTCAGTTTGATGTTGAGGAAGGCTGATTCTAGTCCAGTAGTGCCTGCAATAAAATGCAGTCCTAGACAAAGCCCACTTAAGGAGTAATGATATACTTTGAAAATAATGACTCACCCCATGAAACAGAGAAATCTTTAGCTGTCACTTTTTAGTTGTGGGCTTTTAAGCCCAAGATTCCCCTAAGAATAGTTACATGGAGCTAAACAAAGTATATGTGTCATCAGGCTGGTGGACAATGATGTTTTAGCCAAGCAATAGGGATTGTTCTTAAAAACAATAACATAAAAACTTAACAGAAGTAATAGCAGGAGAAAATCAACATCATGTATAGGAGAAAAAAATGAATCATTTGTTCTTTTGATAAGTTTTCTCTTTGGCATTGGTTGTAGGAAGGGATCCTCTATTATACTGTACTTCTATTTAAGAAGTTTTCATAAATGTAGCAGCTTAAAACAATAATTTATGTGCCTCATTTATTGCTTCATAATTTAGTATTTCCGATGTATAGGTCTAGTATGATTGGACTTTCTAATCAGGGTCTTAAAAGCATAAAATCAAGAAGTTGGGTAGGGTGAAATTTTTATCCGGAAGATCTGGGGGAAAATGTATTCTTTTAGTAGTAATCTAACATCAATTAATTGATAAGCCTGATTATACCTGAAAATTTCCCTTTGATATGCAATGGGGCGTATTTATAGGCATGATATTTCACTGTACCCATCATCCATGGAATTGGGGAAATAAATCTCTTGGAGAGGGAAGTGAGAATATTAGCTCCAATAGCCACTTTGGAATGAGCATGTTTCAGATTTTTAGATAATTTGGGAAAATAGAGGCTTAAAGGCAGAGATAAAGGGCTTGTTCACATGAACATTACATTGGTCAGCGGGGACAGAATATGTGCAGTTTAAAGGAGGAGTGGCTTATTTTAGCTCAGAGTTACAGGGGTTTTAGTCTGCAGTCAACTGAAGTTTCAAGACAGAAACATCAGGTGGAAGGATGTGGCAGAGGAAGCTGCTTCACTTACAGGCCTAGGAAGCAGAGGGCAGAGGAGCAAAGAGAAAGGGCTCGGGGATCATTTATAGTCCCCAAAGTCATATCCTCATGAACTACTTCCTCCACCGAGGCTCAGCCTCCTACTATCCCATTCTACTATGAGCTCATCAATAGGTTAAGCTACTGATGAGGTTAGCTCCCTCAGTGTGACCAGCTCTCCAGGGGTCTTTTAATCCATTCTTTTTTGTTGTTTGTTTGGTCCTGGGAATTGAAGTCATGACCTCGTGCTTGCTAGGCAGGCACTGTACCACTGAGCTACATCCCCAGCATTAATCCCACTCATTAATCCAGTCTTATTGATAATAAAGATAACAAGTACAAATATGTAGTTGCTTGAGTGATTAATTTCAATACTAAAAATAATTTAATTTGCTAATTCATTATTCATTTTGATACAAGTCTTCTGCTTGGTATTAGTGATTGATTGTGGAGCAAAATGTTAGACAAAGAAGTAGGTTGGGCATTCATGTGGTCTTGTCCATTGGCAAGACTTTGGGTTTTTGTTATTAAGGCAGGTCTTTGGGGAGATTAGTGCATAGAATGTCATGGTCTAACTTATATTTTAAAAGGACACAAACAAATTTGCTCCCCTAGAAACAAAAAGAAGATATACTTTTCCTCCTGCTGAATGCAATTTGAGGAATCCTAGAAATTATGTAAAAAGCAAACGGGAAGACTCTGAAAGTTGGAGAGATGATTGACCATATAGGTTGGGACATGGTTGTGAATTTTGTGGGACTCATATTTATCTTATATACCCAAAAGTTAAAGAAGTTAGCAACATGAATATGCCAACAGGCACAAACAAAACAGCCTAAGCAAAGTTTCTTTTGTCTAGCCAAAGGACAAGGACAGGGGTATCCTAACAGATAGAAAACAGACAGATACTACAAACCCCATAGAAAAAACATGGGGCCATCTCATCACCTCCCACGGCAGTCTAGGCTGAAAGGCCAACACTTTCCACTCCTCCAGTTTGTAGCAAAATGTTCTGACATCTCTTTAAAGGTAGTGTCAGAGAAGGCCAGGTAGGAAGCAAGCACTTTCCGGGAGGATTGCGGCTTCTGGCTTATAGTACCAGTGGAAGCTATATTGGTAGCATAGATTCTACCCCATCCCACAGTAAACAGGCAACCTTTCATTTCACTGCCGGAGTGATTTCAGCAGAGGCCTAATGTACAGTAATGATTTTGCACTATTCTTTGATATTAAAGTTACCCCTCTCATGGTGTCAGTGGAGACCATGTGATTAGAAGTTGACAGTGCTTTCCTACCGCTTCCAGGGGGACATAGTTACCATGGAGCATCCTTTAGAACAGCACATTGACTCCTTACATTGATGGTATTGTGCTGGTTGAACAGGCTGGGCATAAAGGGGCTGGTACATTTTAAGCCCTAGTAATCAATACGTACACTTTACAGAGAGTAAGAGATAAGTTGTATGAAGATTAAGAACCTGATATGTACAGTGTTTAGAGATAGGTTCTGTTGTTTATTGCTACATAGGTCAGTACTATGTATACATAAGTCTTGAAACCAAGGGATGGAAGAAGAATTGACTGTACTTATTACCTCTCACAGTGAAGGCTGAGGTACTTTGGGTCTGCTTCCTCCACAGTGCTGGGCTCTGCAAGCTCAGAAATCTGGGTCCCTAAATACTTTTATTGTTAAAGCAAAAAAGATTCCACTGAAGAGTAACCTTGGCTACCACCTGATCAGTTTGGGTTTCTTGTGTCTATGAATAAGTAGGAGAGAGAAGTAGTCAATATCTTCACAAGGATAACTTTTAGTAATGATAAGGAGGAAGTAAGAGCTGCAGTTAAACAATAGGGGAAGGTCAGACTAACGGCAGAACACAGGTGAGCCATTTCGATGCCTCTTGACTAATTGCATAATGAATTGACAAGTGGAGCAACTCGTGCCTGAAAAGTATATGATGACTACTGATTCAAGCCACTTAGGAGCAGGGGTTTGGATCACACTACCAAGTAAGATAGGAAGGCCTGTCAAGATGATAGCTAATAGTGAAAGGAATTTATAATACTTAGTGTAATGTAATTTATAATCCATTTTTGCCTCCTCCATCTTTGATTTTATTAGGCAGTCTTGTCTCAGCTAATTTTCTCATTGCTTAGACAAAATACCTATCACCCGTAGTTAAAGGATGAAAGATCTATTTTTGCTGAAATTTTGTGGAGATTTCAGTCCATAGTTGGCTGGTCCAAGGCAGTTTGGCATAGCAGAGGGCCATTCAGGAGGAAAAACAGTCCCTGAATACCAACATAATAATTTCAACTCAATTTCAGTTGGCTGGAATCATCTTTAGTTCCAAATTTCAGTCAAGCAATCAAACCCACAGACCCACTTCAATCTACCACTCCAGTCAATACATTAAATAAAGAATTTTTGGTTAACTCTACCATATCAATACATTTTCCTTGAATTACTTTTCTAACAGATTCAGACCCTTAGAAATTACAGTAAAACTCTCAGGTTTTAGTTAATGTTTATTGGTAAAATCTTGGGATTAGTGTGTATTCTATCTCCCATGTCACATTTTTTTCTTAATATCTGGCATCTTGATATAGTTATAGGCCAAGAATAATGAAAAGAGAAAGATTAGAGAATAAGAAATTAAGAGTTTCCTGAAAGGCAATCCTTGTGGAAAAACCATTAGTTTCTTCAGGCAAGAAAGCATACTTTCCTCAGACAATAAGAACTGGCAGCTTTTGTGACAAAGAAGACAGTAAAATTTTCAACATACTGGCTGGAACATACCCAGATGCTCTTGTTACAATAAGAATGGCTTCTACTTTTTTCGAATTGACTACATAACTTAAAAGAGTCTGTGCCTGTGAATTCTATGTACATTGTAATTTCGCCACCTGCAGGTTTGAACTTTGTTTTTTCCCTTTTGATCTCAGTCGTTTGGGTACTGGACATAATGTAGCATAAAATGCTCCCCCACAGCAAGTTTATTTGAGTTGCCCAGATAATAATAGTTCCTGTTCCAGTTCCAATTGTTTGTGTCTCTTAGAAATGGCAGTCACTGTGATGGATAACTGGTCACTGGGATGCATATTGTAAGAACCAGTCCCCAATTGACAAGCTGTTCTGCCTCTGTACTTCCTGCTTGCTTATCCCATATAAGGCACACCAGAACACCAGAGATCAGGGACTGATAATTTGAGAATGATCCCAGTCAGTGCCCATGAATGAAAGTAAATCTGCCTCCAAATCCAGGGTGTCATTTCAATGTTTCTGTATGACATTGTAAGAATAATGAGAGCTTAAAACTCTAAGATCATAATTTTTCTTTCTCTAATATTTTTCCATTCATTTTAAAAGTGTACAGAGGATCCTCAGCTTCACAGTGGTTCAAAAACATACCCATACTATTGTTTTTACTTTCAGTACAATATCAAATAAATTATATGACATATTCAATACATTAATATGAAGTAGGCTTTGTTTTGGATAATTGTGCCCAGTTGTATACTAATGTTAGTGTTCTGAGATGTTTAAGACAGGCTAGGGAAAACTTGATGTTTGAGAGGCTAGGTTTGTAAACACATTTTTGACTTAATAATATTTTCAAATTATGATAGTTTTATCAGGGTGTAATTCTACTATAAGTCCAGAAGCAACTGTACTTAGAAACAAGAAACCAACCCTATGGTGTTTCTACTATTCATTTTCATCAAAAACTTGACCTTCCATAAACACTTGAGTCCGTATGAAAAAAGTGACCTTATTGCACACCCAGTGAAATTCACACAGAACTGATGATTTCGTGAAAGCCAAGATAACTTTTGATGTGAGAGAGTAGAAATGGAAACAAAAATATTCAGTCACCCTGTACATGGTTAGCCCTTTTTCTTCAAAAATGAGTATAGAATGTGCTATTATTATTTATTTGTTAAGATTTTATCTGAGCATAAGATTAGTATGGAGCAGGCTAGAGTCTAACACAGGGGAAACAGATGGAAGAACAGGGGTAAGGAAATAAGGTGCTTGCTTGAGAAGCTTGGGGAAGGAGGCCACCAAGAAGATGGGGTTGCAGAAAACTAGGCTGGAAGTGGGGAAAGAGGCTGTGCTTACTCTGAAAATTGTGTTCAATGCTACAACCAGCAATTAAGCTGATTTCCTCAAGTCCAGCATTAATTTATGACTACAGCTAGAAATCATTCTTTACATTTGAAAAATTTCTATGAATTGAAAAAAGAAACTGTTTTACATCACAGATGTTTAAATAAACCTTTTTCTGTCCTGAAACAAAGGTGAATTATCATATTTTGATGCTATTGGAGTAATAAGAACCAGGTTATCTACTTTGTTGATCCTTGATTCCACCTTACTTCCGCTTTGATGGTGGAATGGGGTCTACGTGACTTTCTGAAAGGGATCTCACTAAGAATTCTGCTTATCATAGCTCACAGTCATTTCCAGAATATTGAGTCTTGAAGTTATTTTCTTATTGATAGTATCCTGATGATTATGATATAGGTCTTACATCTCAGACAGCATGCAAGACTCCTTATTACATAAGATGTATGACTTTGGGGGACTTCTAGAAGATGTGGCGGCTTTGGCAAATGTTATAAATCCTCCTGCCACTCCCCAAACCTTGAGCAGTTGCCCTGAAGTCTCAGGAAGAGCTTTCTTGATTATTGAGTAGACTTACACTGGATAAGGTAGGTAACAGAAGCATCTGGCTTTAACTTCTGTTTTCCTGAACTTTTACCAGAGGGATTTTTATAATGACTCTTTTTAACCTCATTTTCATTTGTCAGTGTCAACCTCTTCTATGGGAGCCTAAAATTTACATTCTGTGACCTGCTGGTCGTTAAGTAGAGCTGAAAATATAAGACTCCTTTTCTAGGTTTCAGTGTCAGTGAGGGTCTTTAAGAAATAAACACTAAAACATGCTTTTAATTGCTGATTCCCAGCTTGCTT
>PVLD010012538.1:0-59854 GCA_004027595.1 Dinomys branickii | reverse complement strand
TGTTTTTTTTTTTTTTTTTTCTTTTTTTTCTGTTGCTGAGAGGATCAACTGTCTGACTAAATTTGCATGTCTGTATATGGGTCCACACATCTACAATTCGAAGATATCAATGGATAAAGCAACAACTACTGTTGAGACCATATCACCTTGTCTGTAGATTAGTTGTGATTGTACTATTTTCTATGATAATGGGTGTCTGTTTGTCAATAGGTTTTTGTACTTTTATGTTTCTAAAATAAAAAAATAATAATAATAATAGCTACCCCTGCTTTTTTCTGGGGACCTGTTGCATGGAGAATTGTTTTCCATCCTTTAACTTTCAGCCTGTGGATTTCCTTTTGAGTAAAATGTGTTTCCTGTATACAGCATATCGTTGGATTGTGTTCCTTAATCCAGTCTTCCAATCTTTTCCTTTTGACTTGTGAATTGAGGCCATTTACATTAATGGTTATAATGGTTATATGTTGGCTTATTCTAGTCATGTGATTTACTTGTTGTTTTCCTTCTTTTGCTGAGTGTTTACTTGCTTGTTCTGTTTAGGGAGTTATTTCTATTGTTGTTTTTGGAATTGTGGTCTCTTTTTTCTCTGTCTAGAATATCTTTTAGTGCTGGTTGCAGTGCTGGTTTGGCACTCATGAAGTTCTTCAGTTGTTCTTTGTCGTGGAAATATTTTATTTCTCCATTGATTTTGAGCGATAGTTTTGCAGGATACATCAGTCTGGGTTGGAAGTTGTTTTGTCTCAGAATCTGTAATATCTCGCTCCAAGCTCTTCTTGATTTCATGGTTTCCGTTGAGAAATCTGCTGTGATTCTGATGGGCTTTCCTTTATAGGTGATCTGTTTCACTTCTCTAGCAGCTTTTTTTTTCTTTCGGTACTGGGGATCGAACTCAGGACCCTGCGCTTGCTAGGCAAGCGCTTATTCCACTGAGCTATATCCCCAACCCCTCTAGCAGCTTTTAATATTGTGTTCTTTTGCTGGATATCTGGGATCTTGACTATTATATGTCTGTGTGTGTTTTTCTTTCGGTTATGGATCGTTGGGGTTCTATATGCCTGGATTAACTGAACTTCAGTATCTTTTACCTTGTTTGGGAAATTTTCTGCTATTATTTCAGCAAATATTCTTTTTATATCGTTTATGTGGTCTCTTGCTGTTTCACTAACTCCTATAACTCGAATATTGTTACATTTTGCCTCATCTTGCAGCTGTTGGATTGACTTTTCTTGTGTCTTTGATGATATCATGAGATTCTTCCTTTCACGCTCATAAGCTGCCATGCTGTCTTCAAGTTCTGAAATTCTATCTTCAGTTTCATTTAAGTGGTTTTGCAAGCTTTCAGTGTAAGTTTTCAAATCCTGGCATTTTCTTTGGACCTGTTTCATTTTTGGTAATTCATTCCTAAATTGCTCTTGTAATGTTTCCATTTGTTTCCTATTTTCTTCTAGTCTTTTATCTGTTTCTTCTCTATGTGTATGGAACATTTCTTCCATTATTGTTTTCAGCTCGTTTTTTGTCTGAGAGATCATTGCAGGTATATGGCTTATTTCTGCTTTAAGCTCTTTTATGGCCTGTTGGAATTGTTTCATTTCGGATGCAATCGTTTCATATCTTGCAGGTATGTGGCTTCCTGGTTCCCCTTATCCTTGCATTCAGAACTTGTTCTGGGTGGGGTTGAGTTTTGAGACTGCGTTTTGTTCCTCTGTTTTCCCATTTTTGGTTATCAGATTCAAAATGTGGAGCTATAATTTCCCCAGGCAGTTCAGCAGGCAAAGGTCTGCTGCAGAGGCTGCTCCAATGATTCCTTCTCTTTGGGAGAATGTTCATTAAGCTGTCTGCTGAGATTTCCGCTTCTACTCCCTACCCCGAGACCTGGCTGGGGCGCATAAACAGCTTACCGCCCCAGGGACCTTGCAGGCAGGGGCCACTCAGGTGTTCCTCCCTGGGTGGAGCTCCTCCCCCACTCACAAATCCCGTCGGGGAACCCAGCCAGCTCTTCCGACCCGGGGATCCTGCCGTCAGTAAAGCTGCTCTGATGTCCCTCGCTGGGCGGAGCTTCTTCCCGACTCAAAAAAACCGGTCAGGGCGCCCAATCAACTCACCCTGGGATCCTGCAGGCTGGAATGCCGCTCAGATGTATCTCCCTGGGTCGAGCTTCTTCCCAACTCAGAAATCCTGCTGCAGTGTTCACTCGGCTCACCCGTTCCGACTTCCGTGCCGGCAGGAGATCCTGGCGCTCCCTGGCGCTTCTCTGCCTCCTCGGCGTTCTCGCAGGAGCCGCCGACCACAGCTGCCACAGTTCCCACGGCACCAGCTGCGGGGGCGGGGCTCTGAGCGGGATCCCAGGCTGCTGCCCAGATTGGCGCAGTCTGCCTGAGGAGCGTTTGCTCTGCTCCACCGCCTCCAACAATTCCTGGCTACAGCCGCCTCCAAGCCGATCGGGTTCAGGAGCTGGGAGGGTCCGTCCTGCTGTAATCGCTCTCAGTTGTACACGGATTCAGCCGAGCTGCGGCCCAAGCGCAGCGCCGATCGCCTGGGGCGCCCAGCTCTCAGGACCTGCCCACTTCTCGCCGTGGCTTATCCAGCTGACCCTTTAATGCTCAGGCCACGGAGAGCAACACGATCAGTTGGAATTTCGCATCCGCGGACCCGGCACCCGCGCGCAAAGGATCGGTCTCTGGGAGAGTTTCCCTCTGCCGCTCACCTGGTCACCATCTTCCCGGAAGTCAGGATGGGGACTCTTAACATGTCACTTTTAAGATAGAATAGATAGAATAGTTTTAACCTTAGTACAAACCTCAAAATGTGTCTTGAGAAACATCCTGGAAGGGTTATAAAAAGTTACCTTTACAGCCAACTATGACCCTGCCTGGGTTGTTTCATCCCTTCCCAGGCCCTAGATAAATATTGTAATCATAAAGGAAATGTATGGTTATCCAAAGGGGGATAGATAGAACAGAGTAGAGGAAGTATATAGCATTGTGGTTGGACTCAAGACTGGGGCCTGACCCAGTCACATGAGACAGGGAAAACAACGTGTGGCCAGGGCTGCAACATTCCGGTCTGCTACCGTGGAAACCAAATATATATATAAAGTGGAAATAAAGGCATGCAGGTGCCCCACATCCCTGACCTGCTAGTCAGGGATGTGTGGTGACCAGCCTAAAATTAATAAAATCTATTCATCCTAAATTAAGTTCTTCAGGTCTTCTGTGGAATTCAGCCTGTTTTTGCCAATACACCAGTAGCTCTTTACTTTTGAGCAGTTTCCTTTTGTTTCACAATATCTATCATACCTCTTAATTTTTATTCATACTTTCAGGTTCTTACACAAGTAAGACAATATGTTACTTATACATGAAAGCATGATTTATTTCACTTATGAGCATGGTCTCTACTTGTGACCATTTTCCTATAAAAGCCTCGAGTTTACCTTTCTTCATACCTGAGTAATATTCCATTATATAAAAATACCACAATTTTTTATCCATTCCCCAGTGGATAGATATTTGGGTTGCTTCTACAATTTCACAATTACAAATTGTGCTGCTATAAACATAGGTGCACATAAATCGATGTGATATGATGTTTTCAGATCTTCTGGGAAAATACCCAGAAGGAGAATAGCTGGGTTGAATAGGACCTCTAGACCTAGTTTGCTGAGGAATCTCCAAACCGATCTCCACAGTGATTTCACCAGTCTGCATTCCCACCAGCAGTGGAGAAGTGTCCCTATTTCTCCACAGCCTCACCAGCATTTGTTATTGGTTGATTTCTTACTGTTAGTCATTCTTACCAGGGTGAGATGGAATCTCAGTGTTGCTTTAATTTGCATTTCTCAACTAATGATGTTGAACATTTTCTAATGCATTTATTTTGGAAACTATTTCTAAAATGAGGATAATGATATTTTTCTCCCTCCCTCTGTGTGTGTGTGTGTGTGTGTGTGTGTGTATGTTGTTGTTGTTGTTGATTTGGGAGTTTTTGGCACCAGGAATTGAACTCAGAATCTTGTGCTTGCCAGGCAGGCACTGTGCCACTGAGCTATATCTCTGGCTGGATAATGGTATTTCATTTGGAGGTTGGATAAGGATTAAATAAAATACCATTATAGTGCTCAGAGCACATAATATACTCTCAAAAATCTATTTTTTATTAAAAACATGTTAATTCTTTAAATTAGCATTTTTTGAAGGAAGACTATGTATCTTTTCAATAATATATAAAGCATCCTATAAATCCTTGTCTTACTCATCCCAGATGGCTGATTGCCCCTCTCGCTGTAACAATACAACAAAAATAGCTAGCTTTGTTGGGTTTATTAAGCAGTTGCTCTGTGCCAAAACTACTGATCATTTTTAGGTTTCATGCCACATACTGTCAGAGCCTTCTTCTAAGTACTGTACTATTATTAACTCCTTTTCTTATGTGAGGAAATTTGGGCAACTTAGATGCAGAAATTAGTAAATGGATGTGCTGAATTCCAGCCCAGACTTCAGAACCTGCTCTCAGAACCACCACAAGGATGATCCTGGCTCTTCTGTGTTTTCTAGACAGTGTTGTTCATGAACAAATCCACAAAGACCATAGTATTGAGGCTAGAGACTAGAACACAGCAATGTGGCTGGAGCAACTGGGCACAACCTGCCAAGTGAAGAGATTTGTTAACCATGGGCACAGAGCAGCAGCTTCTGAGCGTGACACAAGATCGAGCCCAACCCTGCATCCAGTACCAATCCTTCAATACACGAACACAGCCAAACCCACCACCGGATACCAATCTACTGACAGGCATGCAGGCTGAGCTCAGTACCTGATACCAGTCCCCTAGCACAAGATCAAGTGGGACCACTTGGATCAACTATCAAAGAAGATGACAGCAACTGACTTTGTGCCCCTGCCCGCTTGTTCTTGCAATGATCCATCCACCTTGAAGGACATGTATTCATTTTCCTTCCAAGAATGCTTTTCTCTCTGGGCTCTTCTCTTGTGCTTCATTACCTTTACCTATTATTTTTCCCACAAAATAAATGTTAATCTTTCACATTCACCAGGTGTTCTGTCCAAATCACTGAATGGAACAGTAAGAATCTGGAGAGCACTGCTGGTCTCCACACCTCGAGGGAGCCACATCACACCACAATTCTGTGGGTGTTACTGGGCACTGAGGTGCTAAAGGCAGTGGCTGGCCAAACCCTGGTCCTCTTTGTGCCCCCACCCCCGCATAGCCTGATGACATGTATAGGGTATGTGCAATTTGTTTAAATGATTTTTAAACTAAGTGTACTCCACTTTCAGTGGATTTTATTTCAATGGAATTCCGAATCCCATCATGCTGTAATATTTCTAGAAAGAAAGTGCCCAGAATTGGCAGAAAGAACGGAGGACAAGCATAGAAGTTCTCTTCTACTTCATCCTCTTAGCATTGGCATTTGTTGAACATACACTGCTGTAGCCACTGCTATTAAGCTTCCTAGGATGCTAAGGAATCTTGTGCTGTGCAGACTGTGCCTTCTTTCAACCTAACCATCTGTGTAGGGTGTCCACCCCACCTGAACCATCACCCCACCCACAGGCATTAACTCTCACTCTCCTGAACCCCTGCAGGAGCATCCTATGTCGTGCTACCATGCTCCCTCCGGCCCGGAGGGGGGTTTGTTTCAGTAAACATGACTGTTCACCCCATTCCCTGAATCCCTGCAGTGGTCGCTGCTCTTAAGATAAAAATCAAAATCATGAAAATCTACAAGAGAGACTTGGAATCACCTGCTTGTGTCTCCTCTCCAGCCCTTTCTCGGATATTTTCAGTATCTCTCTCCATCTCCCTGACTTGAGGACCCTCAAAATATCTTTAAAATATTTCCTTTAGAAGAAAGGGATTACTATGTGTGTATGTATGTATATGCAGGATGGCTAATATGGTTGCACTATTGTCTCATGTTGCTTTATTGTAAGGAACAGTCAGTGATTAGTTGTTTGATCAACCTTGTATGTCTATATGCGTTACCCTGAACATACACGTTGAAGTTATCAATATGTAATACAACGACCATTGTTAATTCCCCATCACCTTATCTGTAATTCAGTTTTTGTAATGCTCTTGTGCTGCTTTGTATCTGTTTGCTGATGTTTTCGTTCTTTTACTTTTAAAATTAAAAACGTATGTATTTCCTTTCATCTCAGCGCCCTTGGATATGCTTTTGTTCAACAGACTCTACTCAAGATGGCTACTGCATCTCATTTTTAATCCACTGACCAAACATCACATAGCCAATGAAACCTCCCCTGGTATTGGCAAGAGATCAATTCATTTTTACATATTTTAATAGTACCTTATTGTTATACGCAGATGTTCTCACCATTTTAGGGAATAATTAACTTTCAAATTTTTTTCACTATTTGATTCCTAACCACGAAAATCATGTCTGTGTCTTCTTTTGGTCACATATTTACAGCTACACCTCGTCTTTCTACATAGGGTGACCAATACCTAGTTGTTGAGCAAATGAATTAAACAAACAATAAAAATCTCAAACTGTCCATAAATTTCTAGAAAGAAAAAACCTATACATTCCAGGTATGGAAATGAAACCATACTAATTCCAAACTACCACAGGCCGAAGCATAAATGGGAAGAAACGATAGGCAGTCACGGGCAAGGGGAGCGGTGGGGAGGGAGAGCAGCTGGGATGGTTGCGCCCGTGTGGAGCCTCTGAATGCCCGGTGACTGATCTTGGAGCTTTAGTGCTTTATTTCTTGAAGTACTTAACACATAGGAAATCTCAAATGTCACCAAAATGATTCAAAGATAATTTAGGACAGAAGGACAAAAATAATCTAAGTTCAGTTCTTGTTTTTCCTTGTCTGTACAAAGCACATGGCCATTCTCAGGAGAAGCTGGGGAGTGAAATGTTTGTCATGAAAACTCAGGTAAGTATTGCTCATTGTTCAGACAGCAAGAGCTGGTTCAGCTAACTCAGTGGCAGGGCACATGGTAACTGTCTGTTAATGGGCTAAATATGCCTTTCCAAGGCACTGATGAAAGGACATACAAAGCTCGTGATAAAAGCAGCTAGTGAAAAAATAATGATGCTAGCGATGGTGTCTTGAAAGTAGCTTTTCTTGGTACCCCTCGCCCTTTCTGGGTGACCTACTAGTTAAAGCAAGCACTGCCGGTTATTTGGTATGTCTTGATAAAAAATTTTTGTGTTACCAGAAATTAGACATGAAGAAGGACCTAAAAACACTGTAATAAAATGCTGGTTTTTGTGACGGTATTTCTATGTAATACAGGCCTTGAACTTGGTGTGTAGTCCAAGCTGGCCTTAAATTTACCATCTTCCTCCCTCAGTCTCCAAGAACTGGAGTTAAAGGTGTGTACCACCACACTTAGCTAGTAAAACATTTCTGTAAATCAAAAGATTTCTAATTTTTGCTTTCAATAAAATTAAATCAAAATCTATTTAAACCACTATGTGATAATTCACACATCCTTGGAGGAGTTCAAAAAAATTCCTCAGCCCAATGTGTTTTCTTATGTGAAAAATATTTCTAAGCCTTTGCATACAAAACACTAATGGTAGGATTAAAACTGATTTTGAACTCACTCATTCTAGCAATAAATAATATTTACTCATGGATATTATCCATGATTAGGGAAAAAGTATCTTTTATGACAGGATATTCAATAAATAAATATTTATCACCTAAATTAACATTGTTGGTGAAAATGGGTAACAGTTTCATAGTTTTTGTTAAATTATATACCAATAACAATTATAACTCACTTCAACTGAAATTATCCTGTTTAAATAATTATAAAAAATGGTTTCAACATATATGAGTATTTTTTCACATAGACATATGATAAAGTTATCAAAATAGGATTTTGAAGCATGAAAATATTACATAATAGAATAAAACTCCAAGGAACATTTGAATAAAATTTTGAGTTCCAGAAAAAAATGATATGAAATTTACATAACCTAAAGATTACTTGATAATTTTCTGAAATTTTGTATTGCTTTTACTGTTTTTATATTAGTTTGTGTCTAGTTGTTAATATGTTTTCATTCTTTTATCTTTAAAATAAATAAATAAAGATTACTTTTTTTAAAGTGATAAAATTATAAAATCTCTGTGGTATTTGTATTGCATAGGTGAATGTCAAGATTTATAATATGCCAGAAACCCCAATCACAGTTTTGTCAACTACATGTTTGATGAAAATCTCAGGTGATGGTTTAAAGTATCAGGGGTATATGGAGTTTCTGGGTTATTTTATGGGCACAAGATAAAAACACTGTTTTAAAACTCCTGCACTAAAGCAAGTGGATTTGAAATAGATTTACATTTAAATCCCAATTCTGCCACTTGTTAAATGTGAAAAGTTATGAAAATTGCTTCATTTCTCTGAATAGAAGATGTCTCATATGTTACACAGAAATACTGTAATAATGATCAACTTACAGAAGCCTTATGAAAATGAAATGAAATCTCATGGAAAATGCTCAGAGCACAGTTTACGCACAGTAAGTGGGAGCAATTGCCTAAAGTGGGAGCAATTATCCAGAAACAGCTTCATAATACAATACTGTTCTTCCTAACTGAATTAGTACACAGCTAAGGGTTTGAGCAGATACAATAACAGGTTTCATCAAATAAAATAGCTTTCATGCTTCAAGGCTGATTCAACTCCCAGGCAGATTCTCCCAGAGACACTTGGGGTGCCTTAACACAGAGCCTAAGGAAATAGTTTTCATGGCCATATTTATGGCTGATATCTTCTTTAAAAGAACAATTCTCTAATACACAAAAACATGAAACATCTTTCAACACAATGAAGTCATTCATGCTTTTTAAGTTTGTGAAACAAGTTATAATGAATTCCTGGTAATCTCTGCAACTAAAAATTAGAAAACATAATTATCAAATGAGTAATAAAATTAATTTCACAAAGGAGCTACCTAATGAAGCATCATTTTATTTTGGGTTAGACATAAAACATGTGTTTCTGGAACCAGGAGTATTCTAGTAATTTTAGAAGTTGTTCAATAAGGTAAATCAGAAATAAGGACAACTGTCCTACATTATTTTCAACCCAGAAAGCAAATCAATAGTATAACTTTGAAACAAATGCTTTTTTGATAAAGAAAGCTAGTATAATTGGTTGTTTTTAAGAATTAAAATTTTTCATTAAAGGGATTTATAGGTTCAACTGATCCAAAAGCAACTGTCTTGGCTATTCTCTAACTATTCCCTAACCTTTGAATAGTGCCATACACGATGCACCATGTCTAATGTTTTAAAGATTTTTTAAAAGACTAAAGTGATTTAGAACTGATTCTCCAGCTGAAGTGAAATATGGGTAGGGTCTATTCTGTTTTTTTGCCCAGATCCTTAAGTGAAAACAGTGCAACTCTGGACTAAATTTTTAAAATGCCACCGATTAATTCATAATTTGCTTATCCCCTAAAATTATAATGCCAGCATTTGACATCATCAGAGCAAAAAAATGGATTTATAGAAAGTGTATAAACATTGGCCAAAAATCGTATGTTGTTAATCCATAAATCAAGGCTGGAGGAAATGAAAACACTGGTAACCCTTGAGGCAAAAGTCTCGATCACATAAAAGCATGGGGGACATCCGGGAGCAAGAGTGCCCTTAACTGTCAGGAAAAGCTGTTTGTAAGTGCCTGCTGCTAAATGACAGCGCCTCATAGCAGGGTCACGGGAAGCAGAAGAGAAAATGATGGCTCACGTGTAAATGCAAAGGAATGAAATAATCCATTAGCCTTGCCAATTAGCAAGAGGTTTCTCCCGTCAAAACAGGAGAGAAAGAAGCAAAATGCAAGCTGACCTCCACATTAGCATGTGTACAGTGATGTACACACCGGAGTAATTCAGGGCTTGTGAATTTCTCCAGAGAATTTGTGAAGGGGAAAATAATTTTATGCAGATTGTTTCACATTTTCTCTTTTCTAATACAATCGTCACCTATCATTCTGATCCCCATCCGTTTTCCTGCTTGCTTTGGAAAATTCTTCCTCTTTTTTATTATTTTCCCCCTCATTTTATGGTGCTTCTTTTCTGGTCGCTCCACATTGCCGACGAAGTGACAGATGGCTTTAACCACAGCTTTTTTTATCAGAGAAACTGTGATGCTTTAAATTACTTTATTTTCAACGCCATTAAAATCCTGGAAAACATCGTCCAAGGAGACTGGCACGCTTCTTCCTCCCTTCTCCATGCGCTCCCACCGAGGCGGCCAGTCCTGACAACCAAGGCTCAGAATCACAAAACCCACAAACCCTAAAGGGGATAAAAACCTCTCCTTTCAGTCTCTGTCAGCCTTTGCTCCCAGCAGACCATTTTACCATAGTAACAGCCAGGTTCCAAACTGCATGAAATCTCATAAAATCTGCCTCTTTTGTCCTCTGGAAGAACCTACCAGACACAAATGGCTGTTAGCCAGGCCCCTCTGGGAGGAATGCAATTACCCTGAGTTGCTCAGCTCCCTAGGTCCTTTGCCCTGCTGCAGGCTCCCTGAATCCACCATCTTAAGATTATGGTGGGCACTCCCAGCATTCCTTTAGGCTGGGATAAGCGGTGACCTGTCCCAGGCCTCAGTGCAACAGATGCTTCTACAAGAACCTGGCATGGGCAGGTGGCCCACTTCTCCAGCTCCTGGGAGAGATCAGATGCCCCAAATAGCACCGCACTTCATTTCCACAGGGTTTATTCACCTCGTGGTTGTCTGAAGTTCCACTGCACCAGCCTGAAGAGCAGTGGTTCTAGCTGGTCTTGCACAACAAGACTAACCAGCTCACTTCCATGGACTCAAATTATTTCTATATAAGCATATTGTATTTCCCTCCAAATACACACCCCCAGCACACACAAATATATCCTAGTGACAGCCCTTGTCCACCAATGCCGATAAAACTTTTAAGCCTCCTCTTAAACCAGCTCCAGATTCAAGAAAGCTTCAGGAGCCAGACATTTTAATATCCAAACTAACTGTTTGATTAGGTCCAATAATAAGTGATTTGTGATGGAAACCCAAGGAATGCCCTCAAAGGGTTAGCCTGGCCCCAAGCACTACATCATGTAAGGCAAGGGGCATCAGGCACAGGAGGCACTGGAAGTCTCTCTATAAAGTACCAGTTATTCAGCCTACTAAGGTCTGCCTCATGAGCTCACTATGGTTTCCACCAGGTCGCCACCACGCAGCCCTGAAGTAACCACACCCGATTCCTAAGCACACTTCCTAAAACATATGGGCAAGACCACATACAGTGCTCTAAGATGCATTGGACAAGCATGCCAGTGAGGGCGTTTACCTTCTGCAACTTGCATCCCTTGGTTTCTCCACATGAATAATAGTCATATTTTCTCCCTGTAGAAAATAGTATGTTTTTCTTGTTGGTGAAATCTGGACAGTGCGTACACATCTCTGAGGCAGTCAATCACTTTAATTTAGCCTTGCCAAAATGTGACTCAACATTCTTTTCACCAAAAAAAAATAGACAACCCATGCAGCAGAGGTCTATTCAGTGGGACCACTGCTGACTGTAAGGAAGCCCAAACAAGAAGAATAAATACATATTATCGTATAGATATATGTTTCCAGTAGTTTGCACACATGCTTGGAGTTGCAGTCTTTGTCTGTCTAGCTCTTTCATTAGAAAATATCACTGTAATTTGCTTTATGATTTTGCAAAGTTAGTGCCCAAAGCCTAGTTAGACAGAAAGGTAGAGACCATAAGCAAATGAAGTTTATTGTAGTCAGTCAGGGTTTACAAAAAAGAAGATTTACAGAACACATAATTTATGTGATTGTTTTATAAGATTCACTCAAAGAGTCAAGTGCAAAAGAATAAGGGAGATCTGTCCCCACACTAAAACCCAAAGAATACAGCTGATCTCACAGAAATGTCCTGCTTGAGTTCATCTGAAGATCTAGAGCCCATGCTAATGTCCCCCATGAGTCCAACTGGTGGCCTAGAGCCCACAACAAAGTTTCATGAGAGTCTGTATCAAGGGTCTGCACTGGGAAGGACCAAAGACCAGTGTTGGAAGCTACAAAGTCTGCAAGATGAAGGGTCTATGCCAGCAGGCTGAGGGATCTGCACTGGAGCCAGAAAGTGATGCTCAAGGTAAGGACCAGAGCTCCCTGGCAAAGAGCCATCCTCAGTGACAGTGAGCTCCAGGACTCCGCCAACAATGAGAATAGCTGAGTTCATATCAGGAAAAGTAGCATGACAAGCTTCTCCAGGAGGATCAATAGCACTACATATTTCCCTCTGGTTCTTTTTTTATGCTGTTGGCAACAACCCTCAGGGGGACCTTTCTCCCCAGCACCACACTAATTCACTTCAGCTGGGTGTAACAGTTGACCATTAATTAATCCACCACACAGCTGTAAGATAATCATGGGAAAGATTGTTTTTAATCAAAAATCAAGTGGCTCTTTTTGGAGGCTCTTAGAATGATATTGAGCAGGGTGATTGCAAGCTGTTTTCAGTATTCACAATAACTCTGTGAAGTTATATCACCTCTTCCTTTGCAGATAAAGAAACTGTCATGCTGAACAGGTAGACTAGTTGACGTAGCTGACAAATTATAAAGCCAGAATTTGAATTCACATCTTCAGACTTCGGGAAGCTCAGGTAATCAGCAATGCACTTATAAGCTTTGTTGTTTCTATTTCTCCTTAGCAGCATGCTTGATTGCTTTACAAACAGCAAATCCTACTGCACTCTTAGACAATGAATGAATCCAATAATTCTTGTAGCTAATACAGGCTAGATATACAATAGGCACTTAATACATTTCTGGCTGACCTTGTCTCCACTTTAGGAAGGTTACAGTAGGTAGGCTATTTGACAGATGTAGATAATTCAGAGAATATCAAATGTGACTCAAAATTATAATGTGACTGCCCAAAGGGTCACATGTGGAATCACAGACCAGCTGTCCTTGGGTGGTTTGAAGTCTGATCAGCAGGGTACAGAGCTCCTGGAAAGAGGTCCGGCCAGCCACAGCATGTTTTGGAATATGTGCAAATTCTCTTTAAGGCTTCATTTATAAATAATGTGGGTTTGCTAGTCGGAATCCTAAACAGGCAGACTGTTGAATGTATGGCTTCCATGCTATTATCCTGCCAACCACACAGGCACAGAGACCTAAAGTTTGCCCTTGCTGATAACTGTATCTCCTAAGTTCCTAAAATAAAGGTGAAGGAAATAGCAAAGTAAACTATTTTACTCTTCAAGCAGAACTATTCTGCTAAAGGCATCCTTAACTACTTCAAAAACTGAGATTTTTTTAAGGCAATCCATGTAGCCAATGCCCGCACAAATAGCTTAGTTTTCTCTAGAATTGTAACACGTACACAAAGAGACACCTAGTGGAAACCTAGGTAAGTACATTCAGTTTGAGACTAAAGCGGCATTTTCTGTAACTTAACATTTATTTGATTTCAACAGAGCATTTTAAAGCTACTAGCATCACAAACTTAGAAAATCTAAATTTTACAATGACCCACCGATGCCTCCTAGAAAATCTTAATTTTACAAATGAGTGGTTTATCTCTCAAAAAAGCATTGCTCTTTTATTTTTAAATAAATTGTCTCACTGAATAAAGTTCCAAGCACAAGTTAATGCACAAAGTAGAGCAGATTGGAATTGTCCAACCATTTTAGCTCATCTCTGCCTGAACATGTGTATGCTTATTTTTCTGTTTCCATTTCTTTATAGAACTTGTGTGTGAGATTTTCCATTGCTCTCTGGGTTGTTTCATTAGGTAAAGTCAGAGACATTTTTCCAGCCAGCTTCCTGTGGTCCGCCCAGCTTCCTGTGCCTCGCCCACTCCCTTCAGGGCACACTCACTTTCTCACGCACTCTTCACCTACACACTGTGCTCTCCCTGCCCTAGCTTACACACACACTCTCACCCCCTGCCCTAGATAACTCACTCTAACTTCAAAACACGTTTGTCACCACAAAATGTAAGGAATCATCCATTTTTTTTCCTCTATCCTCTGGTGTTAAAATCTGGTTATGCCAAAAGTGTAGCTTAGAAATTGTTTTTCAATTAAATATATATGTGCAATTATAATTTATATGACTTCATGGGTTCAAGCTCATAGGATTTGAGATCTGAAAGAGAAACAAGTTGACACTACAGAGTTTGAATACTCCGACACTGCCATCTTATAAAGAACCAAGCCCTGGGCATGGGCCTAGGTGATGGAATGGGTATGGAGAACTCTAGGGGTGCCAAGGCTCCAAGTGTGTGGGTGAAAAAGTGATCTTGGAAGTAGACCTTAGGGTTACAGCCTCCCCAGATAACGTCATGTGTCCCAAACATGAACCCCCATCCCTCCTCAAGCCCTTTGCAAATGCCTGACATGGATAAAACAAAGTTCTTACTTTGCTATTTTCAATAAGTAAGGAAGTGCTTACATCTTCCTTCAAATATTGAAGCCTTTTCTTGCCATATCAGGAATATTCCAAAAATGTTCATTATCATTAAACAACATTACATTAGAAATACTGTTAAAAATTACATATTATAGTGATGCATGTGTATCCACTTTTATAGCAATTCAGTTCACAATAGCTAAGCTTGGGAAACAACTTCAATACCAATCACTGGCATCTTAGAATTGGATAAAGAAAATGTGGTGTACATACACAGTGGTATTTTTTTCAGCCATAAAGAAGGATGGATTCAAGTCATTTGTAGGAAAATGGATGGATATTGAGACCATACTGTTAAGTGAAATAACTCAGACACAGAAAGTTAAACACTGGATGTTTTTGTCATATAAGAAACCTGGTTATGCATAAATTAAAGAGTAAAATAAAGGTAGACTTTTAGAATAGGATAAAGTGATCAAAGGAAGAAAGGAAAGGCGAGAGTAGGGAAGGAAAGTGAACTGAAAGTGCTTCGGACGTTTTAAATCTTTGGAGTTATATACACACCGAGCCTCCAAAACAAATGTATTCCAAACATTTACCAAAAATTAAGTTAAAGAGTAGGAGTTATAATGGTTAAAAGAGAAGAAATTAAGGCTGCCTATATTTTCAGATATTATTTTATGTGTAGCATGAATTTATATATGAATTATTAAAAGTAGCATGTGGAACTAGGAAGTTTATTATACACATGGCCATTATGTTAAAAATAAATCACATATTTTCACATGAGCAATAGTTTGAAAATAAAATTTCTTAGGAAAAAAAAATATATATAAAGGGATCATAAAGGGGCTGGGGATATAGCTCAGTGGAATAAGCGCTTGCCTAGCAAGCGCAGGGTCCGGAGTTTGATACCCAGTACCGCAAAAAAAAAAGAAAGAAAAAAAGGATCATAAAATTTCAAATACATTCAAGTGAGTCCACAGAAAGGATGTGTAAGACTTTTATGAAGAAATCTATAAAACAGTAGCAAATCTGAAATAAATAAAAGGATGTATCATGTTCATAAATTGGAACATACTATCTTAAAACATTATGAAGATCTATTTCTTTGCTGTTAATTATATTACCGTGAAGTAAACTTGTCATGTACCTTTTCTTCCAGAAGCTTCTTTGTTTTTTGTTGCACATTAAATATGCAATCTACTAGGAGCTAATTTATACGTGGTTTTAAATAAGCTAAATTAATAACAAATCATCTCAGAATAATTTATTTAAAATACTACCATTTTTCTGCTGGATCTCACCATAGAGGAAAAGCTTGATAAACTGGAACACATCAAAATTAAGAATTTCCACTCACCAAGACACAACAGTAGGGATGTGAAACAAATGAATGAGAGAAGATATCCGCAATACGCATAACTTGCTCAAATCTATACTTCTAGAATATAAACATTCCTCCAAATGAAAAACAGGCAGAAAAGTCAAGAGAAAATGGGGAAACTTAAAAAACATTTTAAACATTTCTCTAAGAAGATCATTAATTGGTCAATATACATAGGATAAAGCACTTAACTTCATTAACAAGCAGATAAATGAAAGATAAATTGTAGTGAAAACCATTAAAAATCAGAACAGTGAAATTTTAAAGACACAAATGTGGGAAAGGCTGTAGAGTCAATGAAAACTCTCAAACACTGCAGTGCACAACCTTTTTCAGAAAGCTGTCAATGGCTGTTAAGGTCGATCACTTGCATGGTCTGTGACGCACAGGCCTTGCAATTAGGTGTAAATGCATCACTCAGCTCTGTATCCATACGTGCACTGAGAAGATGGATGGGATTATTACCAGCAGTTTTATTAACAACAGCCAAAAAGCTTAAAACAACCCCAATACTAAGCAATAGGAGGGTGAAGAAATAAATCACGGTATAGTCATGTAATGCAGTATTTAGGAAAATAAACCTAGTATCCACAGAGACAAAACCATGAAAGATATCAGATTCAAGAGAATATACATTGCATGATTTCATCTATATAAAAGCTCATAGTATTTCAGGAAGTGCACTTGGGTCACAAAATTACAAAGGAGTGCAAGGGTGATGTCATGGCCACAAACATCAGGAAAATGTCAGCAGTTATTTATTGAAAGGGTCACAAGAGGGCACTGTGATGTCCCAGCAGTGTTATTTCTTGACACAAATAGTAATAGCAAGAGTTTACGCTTTGTGATAAATCATAAGCTGTTCAGATTTGTTTTGTGAGACCCTTTGTTAATGTTATATTTCATAAAAAAAAAATTTTTGAAGAGAGAAGTGGAAAGGTTATCTAAAAGAGAAAACAGAAAACCAAAAGAAATGAAGGGTTAAAGCGAAAAAAGATGCAAATGGACCCCCGGGTAAACATATACCAAAAGAAAGCTGTGGTGACAACTTTAATATCTGAAAACAGACAATACTGACAGAAACAGATTAGATAGATAGATAGATGATAGGTAAACAGATAGCATATTACAGATTGCTTCAAAGTTAGAAAATACAGCTTTTGCTGATATATATTATGTTGCCTTAAAATATATTAAGCAATAATGGCTCGTAGCATTGGAAAGAGCTATGAAAACGAGGCAACTGTGGTGCTCCCCTCCGACATCAATAGCTTAAACAAGCAAAACTACAGATGTGCAAGATCCAGCTGTCACAAATTCAGATTACTGTTGCGTAGAACTCCACACTTGAAAACCAGCATAACACATTCACTTCCAAAACCATGACACAATGTAAAAACTTGATGGACTCTATTACAAAGGAAGTTTTGATAAATTCCCTACTTAACAGAGATTATGTTCTGTGAATATAAAGCAATAATTACAGAAATTAGCAGTGAGAGTTTAGCTTTTAAAAGTCTGTATGTCTGAACATAAAATCTCACATTGTAAAAAATATTTGAATTAAGAAGTAAATGAAAGGCTACAGGGATATCTCAGCCACAGTGCTTGCTTGGTGTGGATGAAGCTCCGGGTTTTAGCTCTAGCATAGAGATAGATCAGATAGATGATAGATGACAGACAGACAGACAGACAGATAACAGATAATGAAACAGATACATTTCTGCACAGCAAAGCAAATAGTCCTTTACAGAAGGCAAAGGCAACCTCCAGAATACGACAAAAAATTGCCAGCTACTCCTCAGAGGACTGATACCTAGAATCTATAAAGAACTCAATAAAATTAGACCCCCAAAATAAAAGAACCAATCAAAAATAGGCAATTAAAAAGAATGCACACTTCTTAGAAGAAATACAAGGGCCTGAGAAACACATGAAAAAAATTTTCAACATGTAGCCATTAGAAAAATACTAGTTAAAGCAACACTGAGATCCCATCTTACTCCAGAAGCCATGGCTACGTTCACGAAACCAAATAATAACCAATGCTGCCAAGGTTGTGGGAAAAGAACCGAAGACCGCCTTTACAGCGTTGCTGGGAATGTAAACTGCTACAACTGCTCTGGAAATCACTATGGAGATTCTTCAAATGCTATCTGACCCAGTCATTCCTCCTCCAGGTATCTCCGCTAAGAGTTAAAGCCACTGCATTACAGTGATACCTCCATACTCCTACCTGCAGCAGCAAAACTCGTCATAGCTAAATCTGGGAGCAGCCTCTGTCCACCAACAAATGAATGGATAAAGCATGGTATTTATGCGTGACGGAGTACGACTTTGCTATGAAGAAGGATGACCTTGCGTCCTTTGTGGGAAAATAGATGCACTTTGAGACCGTAATGTTCAGTGAAATAAACCGGACACACAAGCACGAGCATCACAAGGTTTCTATAATGTAAGAAACCCAAAATATAAATAAATTGAAGATAAAAATAAAAGATAGATAATAGGAAACGAGGAGATAAATCTTTGGAAATGGGAAGGTGACTACAAGACGAAAGGAGGGGAATCGGGTACGCAAAGACTTAAGACGTGTTATGCTCGAGTCTCAGCTCCCCACAATGGATGTCGTTGTTACGTACTGCAAACAGGCACTAAAGCAATAGAAGTTCTTAAAAATATATTTGTCATCATTGTAAATACACACAAATACTTTAGAGACATGGCTAAGGCAATTTAGAGGAAAATGTACATTTCAAATACGTTATCAAAAACATAAAGAAAAACAAATAAGCAAAGGCCTCCCGACACAAAATTAGAAGAGTAATATAATAGCAAACCCAAGGAAAATGTAATAAAAATAAAGGCAGAAATCAATGATGAAATTTGTGGAGAAGATTAATAAAATCAAAAGGTTAAGAGAAAATTTTTATTTCTGTCTAATTTTTGCTCAGTCTTGCTGGAGTTCTATAAACTTAATAAAATGAATTAATAATAAATTTAATTAAATAAAACCAGTAAGACTGAGAAAAATTAGACGCAGAATCTTTCAATTATTCAACCTATAATTGTTAACTTCAAGAGTTTCATTTGGATGCAAGTAAATAATTAAGAATAAATCAAATAATATAGAAAGAGTGCCTGATAATTCATTTTACAATCTTGCTTTCTAAAGGATAAAATCTTTGTCTAGGTCTAACTTACGTTTTCAGTATATTAGTTAGTGAAAGTAAAAGTTCTAGTCGATGCTACCAAAAAAATTATTCCAGCAATCGGAAAATTATTAACCCTATAGGATTTTTCCAGGCATAGTTTATCTAAAAGTTAAAGATATTACATAATTATACACAGTCAAATTCAAAATTAAGCAAACAGGTAAATTAGCTGTGTTCCTGAGCTTGCAACTTTCTTTCACCTGTTAAGCCCCCATCTCTCCAACCCAAATGACCATACCTCAGTGGTTACCAGAAAGGTTTTTTTTACTGGAACATTTATTCATTTTTGTCTGACTGGCTCCTTTCAAAACCTGCCTCCTACAGGTTGTAGAATTGTCCAGCATCAGCCCTGCCTGCCCAGGCACCAGGACAAGCACAGGGCCTAGGTTGGCCAGTGAGTCATTCATCGCTTCATCAGGTAGGTGCAGGTGATGGTGTGGCAGCCAGAGTTCTCAGGCCTGGCAGTGATACTGATCGCAGTTGATCAAAGCTCTGGCCCTCATGGGGCTAAATCTCATGAGGACAGACAATTAAGAAGACAGGTAAAATAAATGGTGTCTGAGATGGACAGAAATGGAAAGAAAAAAAGTAATGAGTGTCTTAGTTACTTTTCTCTTGTTGCTGAGCCAAAATACCCAACACCCAAAATGAAGAAAGGAAAGGTTTATTTAGCTTACAGTTCGTGGAAGTTTCAGTCCATACTTGGCTGGTTCTGAGGCAGAGTGGCACATGGCAGAGGGCAAATGTTCATGGCAGCAGAGCACAGCAAAGGCAACCAGCAAAAGGGAGGAATGGCCACAGGAATGAAGCAGGCAGCCTCTTTCTCTCCCTTACACATACAAACTATTCCCCCTAGGTATAGCCGTCACACCCATAATCCCAGCAAACTATCTGCCTAGGGCGGGTATAGCTCTCACACCCATAGTCCCAGCATTGGATCATGGATCAGTCATAACCTCTAAAAGCCACTAAACAACTGCATGAGATTTTGGGGGGACATACGGACACAAACCATAACAATGAGTATTTCAGAAGGTTGCCATTATAAATAGGATAGAACGGTCTCCCTGAAGAGAGGCATGGTGGTAAATATTTCAAGGAGGAGAGAAATCACCCTGTGAGTGTCCAGTGGTGGATCCTCCTGACCCAGCAAACAAGGGCAAAGCACCAAATTGGGACTGGAGAGGATGGGGCGAGTGTGCAGCCCAGCAGGCGGCCAGCGTGGCTGAGGCTGTGTAAAGGACAGAGAGGCACTGCGGGGTTATGGGAAGCCAGAATTCCAGGCTCACGGCTCCCAGGTGGTCTTTTCAGTGACTACTGAAGGGTGTCGGCTTTTCTTGAAGTGAAACAAAACAGCAAGCTGTGCACAGTTCTGATCTGACAAACACATTAGCAGCTCCGGTTCCCCCACTGAGAATAGACTGAAGAGAAAAGATACAAACCAAGAAAGCAGTCGGGAGACTAATTTGTGAACAAGATACGGTAACGTCTGGGGCTAGAGCGGCCGTGGGAGACATGGTTGAGTAGAATGGTGAAAGTACTTGTCGTCTTTCTCATCATGACCGATTCAGGAAAGCGGACAGGAACTGAGTCAGACCAACCAGGAAATTCTGCCTGAATTGGGGAAAAATAAGATACGTGTTTTTTTTTTTTTTTTTTTTTTTTTTTTTTCCGGGCTTTTAGCCATGAATGCAGCGCAAACCTGGAGTTAGCAGGTGATGGGGGACAAAACCGAAACAGTGGGAAGCAGAGCCCAAAAGACGAGGAAGATGCTAGTGGGGAGGTCCTTCTTATGCGCAAAACGCTCACCCAGACGTATCTTAAAAGATATAGCCTTGAATACGTCCTGTGAAATTCAGGATTTCAAAGATACACGAAGCGTTCTAAAAGGTCACAGGGCTCCAAAGTACTATCTGCAGAGGAAAAGCAGCAAAATGACGTTGGTGCTCCCACGTGCAACACAGGATGCTCCGGGGACTTGGAGCAAGGCCTTCCAAGAGCTGAGTGGAAGAAAATCTCTGTTTGTTTGTTTACTAGATTTCTCCAAGCTCACATCTCTGCAGACCGACATAGACCCAAAGTAATTGGTCCCCTTTTTAACCCTTTATTCGGAAGGTGATTTTATTTAAAAAGGATGGATGTCGCACCGGAGGGTAATAAGGCAAGGAATGATCAAAAGTCTGGCAAGAAGAAACTCTGCTCCCTGAGAAGCTTGTCCCTTTTCTCCGTGTTTTCTTCACTGTCTGCAAACAATAAATGCAAAGAACTTTCTGGGAAAAGGTCCTGTTCCTTTGTGGAAATAACCTCAAAAGAATTTGAGATTTTCACTTTATCATTTTTAGGACTGGATTCCCTTCTTTAGTAAACTACACCTATATTTTTCCCCCAAACATAAGAAAGCACAAATTTTGTTAAGTTAAAAAAAAATGGTAGGTCAAACCTAACCTGCCTGCCAGGTAATTTGAAAAGCTTACAGATTCTGTTTTCAGAGAATAAACTCCGTAATGTAAGCATGCCTCTAACTGGCCGATCCTCACTTGGTATCTCAGTTGTCCCAATCCTGTTCACATTGTTACATTTTGTGCAAAAACATTTACTTGCCTTCAAAAAGAAAACATATGTGGTCATCTACCCCTTCACTGCTAGCACACAAGATTTTAATGTAGATTGTTTTAGATAAGTTAAGAGATCCTTGAAGCAAGTTCTTTCTCTAATTCAGCAATGAGACTTTGCCCCCACACATTCTGTTCTGGAAAAAGTCCACACACACCCTGAATCACTTAGTACCATAAATCAAAATTAAGTCTTAGAACATAACTTTCATAGACACAGCAAGAAAGCAAAATATGAAAAATATAACCTTGTGCTCAAAATGCATTTATGTAAAACTTCAAGATAGTCACTGCCCAGCAGGAAGATGTCAAAATAATTAGACAAGCATTCTGTACTTAAGAATTCTGAGAAGAGCTCAATCATAGGGCTATAAACTTAGGCACATGTGAATGAGAACTAAATATGAATTGTTTGTTCCCACCACACATCCTTAGGCTAAAATCTATGTCAATAATATATCAGAGTGATTAGATCCACAAGATTCCTTCAACATTGGTTGGTGACACAGTAAAGATGAAAATTGTTCATGTGCTTTTGCATCAAGCTGCAAGACATTTTATCATCTGGGTAGTTGCTTCAAGACTTTCTCTTAGGTAAACAGCTTTGGCAAGAGAGAGACAGACAGGCAGAGAGACAGAGACAGAGAGACAGGCTCCTTTATCCTGAAATCTGAGACCCAGAGGTGTTTGAATGTGGGCACAGCGGCCCGGGTGAGGCAGGGAAGGTGGAGACTATAAAGGAGGAAAACCAAGTGCTAGAAGGGAGACCCACAGTGTTGGTTTCAGTAGAAAGCAGTGAAGAGTCTGAGTTTTGTCTCCATGGTGGCTTCTGGAAGAACAAGACAACCCATAAGGATCCCTGAAGAAAGAAGTTGTGGGAAATGCACAGAAGTCACTGCAAGGTTCACTTCACTCTTAGGGGTCAAAAATTTAGGGGATTAGAGCCAAGTGGAAAAAAGTCTCCAAGAGAAACCAGCACACTCACTGATGACAGTCCCATTCACCACCATGACTACCAGTTACTAAGTACCTAGTTATGTATCAGAAATTATTCTAAGAGCCATTTTCATATGCGCTCACTAAATCCTTGTACCCGCTTTATGAGATCCTGTTACTCTCAGCTTTGAGCAAGTGGAGAGAATCGGGCACATAAAGGCTAGCTAATGTGCCCAAGGCCACACAGCAAGTCAAATGTGTCAAAGATTCACAACCCAAGCCATCTGAGTTCAGAGCCACCCCTTCTCACCACTATTCTAAGTCTCTGGTTTCTTTCAAGGTAAAAATGTCTATGACACTGAACAAAATTAAATTATCTGATTTGGTCATTGGATCATAATTAGGTATCATCTTACATAAGTGTGAAGTTTCATATTGCAAGATAATTTTATACTAGTTCTAATCCATGCAGGTTTGCCTTGATAACACTTCCTTTTCTGGTAATAAGCCAAGTTCTTACTAGATAGCCTTCATGATGGGAAGGCCCTAAATTTGAGTTAGAAATATTTTTCTAAAATGTATTTGACAACTTTTAAAAATGGTAAGATCATTATTTTTGACAATACAAACCTGTTTTGTAAACAAGATTATGAGATTATGAAAGAACCTCACTTAAAATTGCTAAGTGAAATACCAAATTTTATATACTATATAAAAAGTTCATTGCAAAATGAAACTTTTATTGACTGTCTCATCAAAAAATGTGTAACTTTTGTACACGTGTTGAAATGATATGAATTTGTACATTGGAAGACAGCTGAAGAACAAAGGTATGCACCAAAACTCATGCTCATGCTAGTAAGTCAGAAAACCAGGATGATGAATGAGTTTTAGTAACTACAAAAGGAAAAGAAAAAGGGCAGCAATCACCAAAAACCAGGATGGTGATTAATGTGTTATGAGTAACATTTCAAAGAAGGCAGCGATGTAATTGGAAGTGGTAGAAAGCAAGTACTAGGGTGGTGCGTCTTGATTGTCAGTGTGACTGGGCTAAGTGACACCTAGCAGATGAATAAAGCACACTGCCAGATGCGTCTGTGAGGGCGATGCTGCAGGTAACTGGCATGCAGGCCGGCAAACTGAGGGGAAAGGCCTACTGACAGCAGGAACAGAATGGGTGAAGGATTGACAACTGCTGGTCAACTTGTAACACCCAGGTGAACTGAATCAGTGTGGTGCGTGGCTTGGAGGCTCACCTTGGGATTGTTTCCAACAACATAAAAAGAACTGGAGATGAAGAGATGGTGCCTTTGATTCTCCTGGAGGCTGTTGCCTCTCCTGGAGAAGTTTGTTGTTCTGGCTTTCCTGATATGAATGGTTGGCTGTTCTCATCACCAGAGGAGCACAAGACCTCACTGTCCCTGAGGATGGCTGTGGTACCTTTCAGGAAGCTCTGGTGCTTACTTTGAGTGTTGCTTCCTGGTTCCAGCGCACATCCCTCAGCCTGCTGGCACACATTCTTCATCCTACTGGCACAGACTTTCTAGCTTCCACAGCTGACCTTTGGGCCTTCCCAGTGCAGACCCTTGAAACAGACTTGCATGAGACGTTGTGGTGGGCTCAAGGCTCCCAGTTGGATTCATGGGGGGCATTGCCATGGGATCCAGGCCCTCAGCTGTATTCTTTGGGTCTTTAGTGTGTGAAAAGATTTCCTGCACTCTTTTGTACTTAACTCTTTGGATGACTACTATAAAATAATCCTATAAATTACGTGTCCTGTATTAAAGTGTTTCCTTTGTAAACCCTGACCACAACAGAATGTCACAGGGAAGAGGGAAGAAGTTGATCTTCATTTGAAAACTTCCACTTGGCCTGAGTGGGTGCACGTTTAGCTAGTGCTACCTGAGCCCTGCTTCTTCTGTCTTTCCATATATCTGTCAACATAGGTTCATGAGTCTCCAGGAAGCTACTGGGCCTCTAGTCTTGGACTAGTTCTGCATCTTGATTGCTCTTGTTCTGAGGTTTCTACCTTCTTGGACTGAATAGCTACTGGACCCTCTGTATATTCAGTATGCAGTTGGCTGTTGTGGACTACACCACCTCTGATTGTGCCATGAATCCCCTTTCACGTATGTTTCAAATTGAATCTATTCCTGTAGAGAATTCTAATCAATAGAGCAGTATAGTAACTACTGTAACTGTCATTCTAATCTGGCTCATAGAAAAGCAATTACATATGAATTTATAAACTACTATTTTCTGAACAATTATCTGACCTTTGTTCTCATTCCATAAAGTCATAAAAGGAGTCCCTTTGTAGATATCTGTGAAAAGAATGCTTTCCCTAGTTGGGTGTGATCACACATGCCTGTAAACCCAGCACTCAGGAGGCTGAGACAGAGGGACTGCTATGAATTCCAGGCCAGCCTGGGACACATAGAGAGTTTAAGGACAGCCTGAGCTCCATAGATAGATCCTGTGTCAAAAAAGTAAACAAATGAAGAATGCTTTATTGCGTCACCCAGCAAGCGTTACATAGTATCCCTAGGGCATCTAGGGCAGATTAGTTCTAGGAGCCCAAGAACTCCAGAATCAACAGATGTTCAAGTCCCTTATATAAAATAGTACCATATTTCCATCTATTATCTTTAAGTATGCTTCAAATCCTAAGTATTATATCTAATACAATGTGAACGATACATAGTTACCATACCATGTTGTTTAGGGAAGAAATAAATGACACAAAAAAATGTTTGTACATGTCCAGTACAGACACAAATTTCTTCAATTAGTTTTTGAGGCCGGGCTGGTTCAATCATCAGAAATGGGACTTATGCATACAAAGGGCCAACTCTGGTGCTGTGTCTACAGTTCCCTTTGGTATTTGATAATTGGCATTTTGGAAGCATTCAGGCCAGTTGTTGTCCCTTAATTTGGATTTCTCTAATTGTTCCTTAAGAATTAGACTTAGATTAAACGTTTCTGATGGAGATGCTCACAAATTGAAATGCTTCCTTCTTATACATTAAAAAAGCATGTACTAGATTGCATCAATATTTTAATCCTATCACTTAATAACACTTAATAATTGTCTCCTATAGTGTCACTGTTTACAGTGTACAAAATGCTTTAGATGTGGATGGAGGGCTGGGGATATAGCTTAGTGGAATAAGCGTTTGCCTAGCAAGCGCAGGGTCCTGAGTTCGATCCCCAGTACCGCAAAAAAAAAAAAAAAAGAATAGATGTGGATGGATATATTTAATTTACATTATCACTCCCATGAGGTAGATATCTGAGAGAGAAATAAGACAGACAGATAGATAGATATAATGTAATATAATATAGATATGTATATGATATATATTTTGTAAATCTTTTGAATTTTCACTTTTTTGGCACACTACAGATTGAACTCAGAGTCTTTAAATTGAGCTATATCTCCAGACCATTTTTATTTTTAATTTTTTTATTAGTATGTTCACAGTACACAGTGACCGCATTCCTCATTTTATTTTGAATAGAAATTTATCCACTTATGGAACCAGAAGGCTGTATCTGCAGCCAACATTAAGGGTAAACATTGTCCTACGATCTGGAAACTGTTTTGACATCAAATATAGCTAGCTCTTTTTTCCACTTATGCAACCTGAGTGAAAAATATATCCTTTTTTTTTCCTATGCAACTTTTCTTCATTGCTCAGGCTTTGTGCATTACACTGTTTATTTCATTAGTCTAAATATAAAGTTATATTATGTTGTATTTTATCTAAACATTTTCCAAATATAGCACTTTGATGTTCTCTGTTGTTCAAAACAACAGAGATGAGGGTGGAGAAAATTGATTAATCGAACAAGCCATCATCTGCATAACTGAGTAACAAATATGAAGATAACATCATGTAATACAGTATCCAGTGCTAATTTCTTACTATCTTCTCTATAATTTTCTATTGCCTTTCTTGTTTTTGTGTTAACAAATGCAAAGATAGCATTATGTAATACAGCATCCAGTGCTAATTCCCTACTATTTGCTCTATAATTTTGTATTTCCTTTATTGTTTTTGTGTTATTCTGGTTTATAGGTCTCCATTCTTTTGTCTTTAAAATAAAATAAAATAAAACAAATATAGCACTTTGGAATTATAATAGTTTTAAAAGGATGAATGTAAAAGTAAAGAAGTATCAATGTAAAAGTAAAGCAGTGTTAGCCATATTGAATGGTAATTGTTTTTCTTCATGCTTTTCACCTTTTCACTTGATGCAACTAATGGCACTTCAGCTCCTCCTTTCTTCTAGAACAAGATTTTATGTCATATACATTTACTTTCCAAAGCAGTGAGAGCAGCATTTCATAACATAGTAATCAGCATTCTTTTTTCTTTATAATTCTGGGGATTGAACCCAGGAACTTATGCATGCTAGGCAAGTGCTTATCACTGAACTACATCCATGATCCTTATCATTCTATCTTGAGACAAAGTCTCACTATGTTGCCCAAACTGACCTTGAACTTGTGCTCTCTTGCCCCGGCCCCCCAAGTAGCTGAAAATAGAGATGCGTGCCACTGTGCCTGGCAGTGATTTACTTTGCAGCACATTAAATTAGGTAATTTTTCTTATTTTATTTTTGCCTTTGGGTCTTGAAACCCCAGCATTGGGGCTGGGGATATAGCTCAGTGGAATAAGTGCTTGCCTGGCAAGCACAAGGTCCTGAGTTCGATCCCTAGTACCACAAAAACAACAACAAAAAAAGAAATCCCAGCATTGTTAGTTAATGTTTGAGTCAAGAAAACCAGTACAATTTGACTCACAACCAACACAAATCCCTAAGCAGACATTCCAGCCAGAAAGAACACCAACAGGGTCTCCACAGAGGTATTTAAGGGTAAAAATTGGAAAATAATATTGAAATTTAAAAGTAATACCGTGAAAGTCCAGAATCGGGTGACTAAAGTTGCATATCTGGATGGGCTTAGACTCAGGTACACTATGTGAATCATTTAGGGTTTAGAAAGGTCTTAAAATAGGGTGCTGTTTTCCGCTGATAAAAACCACTTTACCACCTGCAGAAAGCCTCAGCTGAGATAACAGACCAAGATGCATCTACCCTCTCACTCGTGCCCCGTTTCCCCACCACGCGGTGATTCCAATCGCTCATGTCAGGGCGAAAGGCCACTGTAACAGACCCAGACAATAAGGATGACATCACCATCTCATCCAGTGTTCAGTTTCATAGTGCAGCAGAGCCAGAATCCTGAAAACGCTCAAAGAGGGAACTAAACTCTGCTGTGTCCAAAGATCTCTTCGAATGTAGCACCATTCTCTTCTGAACAGCATACGATACACCCCCTTTAAAAGAAAATTCTATGCTTTAATCCTTCCAAAGGCACCGTTCTCATCCTTCATCTGAATTCAGTTTTAGGTCAAGTGCAAAAGGGGCCACTGTATTGATGATCATGCTTGAGTACATAAATTGTGGCAAGACAGAGAGTGGTAAGGAATGTTTCAATTGTGAAGGCTTTAATAGAACATGTATCATTCATTTTCCCCACTAATTCTCAGCAGACTCCTATTAGCTTCAATAATAATAAGAGAGACTGAGACCCTCAATTTAATCACTATAATTTCCTAAGGAATAAAGACTGATGTCTCTTGAAAATTATTCCAATTATATCTTTGAACATGAGTTCAAAACTGTTAAAATTACTACTTTCAATAATATATTAACCTCCCCAAGGGTTATTAGTTATTCTCATAATCTTCCAAGGCAAAGAATGATATCAGTGACAATTTTTTTATGCAATAGAAATTCAACTTTGAGGCACAATTATTTTCAAAACTCTGCTCAAGTCCAACCCACTTCAGGTTTAAGGTAACCATTTCAAAATACAACCTGAAAAACAATTTCTGTGCTTAAAAACAAAAACAGAACCAAATCGATTGTCTGACGATCACTTGAAAGTAAGTCGAAGATAAAAGTAGATAAAAGCTAAGGTAGCAAGAAGGAATCTCACAAAGGCAGCGCTGATGGAAGAACAGCTGCTCTGGTTTAACTGTGCGGGCGTTTACGTGAGCTGCACACCTACTAACCATTTCATCTGCAAAGCAACCTGGTGCCATTGTGCTGACTGTATTCCCATCCCTCAGATGCAGACTGCGGTCCTGCTGCCTGGGATCTAGCTGACATCGCTCTCACTTCCATGCTCAGGGGCACTGGCTGGCCTGTCCCTCTTCCTGGAGACACACCCACACACACACACTCCTGTTTCTGATCATTACCTGTGCAAGGACTTTCCACGGTGACACACATCTTCCTTTAAGCATAGGTTGGGGAACAGAAAGCAGAGGAGAGTCTGACTGGCGAGCAGCAGCCCCTACCTCCTCCTACCGTTTGGTGTTCTTTGCTCACTTTGGCTTGGCTTTGGCTAGGGGCCCCTTGGCTCTCTCACCCAGCCTTCAGTCTGTTATCACCCTGTATGTGTCTAAACCACAGCTGCAAAAATTTTAGCCCCTCTTCCCCAGGGCTTTTGCACTGCTTGTAGTGCACCTGGTCACACTTCTGAGTCTCTGAGCTTTTGGAAATTTCACCAAATGCTCTCTGCCAGCTAAAAGGCAACTCTGCAGGCACACGCGTGCGCGCGCGCACACACACACACACACACACACACACACACAGAGCAGTTGGTTGGCTGCAGCCTAGGTTGGCAGGTAATGTTACAGAATCTCTTCCATGACAAAATATATGTTCTAAACCATTGACTATATGGAGTCAAAATTCATGACTCTAAAACTTTGCACCATTCTGACTCTTGATTATGGTGAACTCCATGAATATACTGGAAGAGAACAAAGCAAAGCACAGAGAGACAGGAACTAAGAGGAAAAGAATGGGTGAGCGAGTTCCAAACCCTTGATTAGCCAGAGGGCAGCATGGGGACCACATTGTAAGAGGAGAGTGAAGGAAGCTCAGCCAAAACAAGGGTACAGAGGATGCAAGAGAGTGCTGGAAACAGAGGCCCCTTCTCTCTTTTGCTATTTCTTTCTCTGCTTTCCCCTCACACCTCATAACCTCCTTTGCTTACCCTAAAGCTGTAGCACATGTTCTAGAACGTTCCAAGGTAGAAGTTCTTCCGTATCAACTTTTGACACCTAAAAAAAAAGACCCCTGTACCACTTCCTACCCAAAATATGTGTAGCACATAAGCTGCTGTTCACATAAATCCAAGTGCCAGCAGCAGAGTAAAGTGAAAGAGTCTGAAAAGGCCCCAGTGCTGGCAGAGAAGAGGGACAGAGAAAGATCCCACATGCAAGTCGTACACGATGGTGCTCCCTGCTGTTCCTTCTTAGTCCAAGGTCACTGCGTTTCTAGTTGTTTGCTCCTTTGTACATGGAACAGGCTTGACCTGCCGCTCCTCCCACTGGCATATGGTGAACCCAAAACTGATATGCACACCTAATGACTTGTGCACATCATCGAGGAAGATACGTTCAGCACTTGTGCATACGACACCCTGACTCTACCACTGGCCCTGCCAGTCACTACACACGTATTTCACTTGAGAGAACTATTCTGTGTTCATACTTGTAAATATATATTGGCATTGGTGTGAACTTTAAAATGCAGAAGAAAACAAGGAGTAAAACAAAAATCAACCGTCATCCACAGGTGCCCACTGTTAACCCACTGTACAGTCCCCAAAATGTGCAACACGCCAAAAGCTGTGGTGTGTAACACCCAGGTTCGTGTCTGTAAGGACTAAGCTCAGAGCTTCATATAGATGAAGATTATAGCTAAGATTTAAGCTGACTGACAAGTCACATTTAGATCCTTTCATCACAGCGGAGCCCCTGACATTCTCCTAACTTTATCAGGCATGTGCCGGCCTTTGGGCAGCCGCATAATGAGCAGTGAGCCCCTGAAGAGCATTCCTTCCTGATCCCAGTTGTTGAGCAAGAAGCCCCAGGGAGCAAACTAATGTGAAAATGCATGTATAGATTTTCGGGCCTCTAAAACCAGAAGTGCTTTCGAGAACTAGGCCAGTAACATTTTTGAGGCTCAGTCAATGGGACTATCTGAAATATGTCATTCATTGTTTAATATTTCTACATTCTCTTGACAGAGTGCAAAGATTATTTGAACTAAAAAATTCACCATTAGTAGGAAAATGTAGGACTCGGGATCATTATGGCTCAATTTTATAGAACTGTAAAATATTTTTCTAAGAGAAATTGAGGGCATTTTGCAGAATGTATTACAGTGAGCTTTTATATACACACCCACACTGACTTAACAATATCCCAAATTGTTCTCAAAACGTCTTTTCAGAGTTAATTGGTAGGGAACATCTTAATAATGTAAACTACATTTAAGCCAGCAGCTTAACTTTGCCTTTCCAAACACTTCATGAGTTATTGCAATCCATTACACAACCTCACATCAAGAGGACATTTCTCCTCCTTCACAGAAGAAATACTGTGCCTGGCTAATCCAGCTGAAAAAGTGACTCAAACCCAAGGAAGGCACAGCAGTGGAAAGCAATCTTCCTCTAAAAAAGGAAAACCAGCTAAGGATCTCTTCTTTCCAAAGAGAAAGAGTAATCCCTACTGGTATAGCATCGCTATTACCCATGTGCATGTAGCGGGTCATCAAAGGAAGTAAAGATGGGGATGTTTCTATTTATCCCAGTGCAGCATCCCAGAGTTCAGAGGCAATACCGCTATTTCTTTCACGGAAGCATTGTGAATCATTCACGTCTTTAAAAGCTACTGCTAGTTGTTAACCTCCTAAAATCTTTATTTATCACCCCTCCGAGAGTGCTTTGTTGAGCTGGACACCTGCTCTACACCCATCAATGGGCGGGGGGCGGGGTAGATGATCCCAGGGCAGGCTGGCAACAGCCTGCAGGAAACAGACCTCCACACTCCCACACTCATCCCTTTCACTTTGGACTGCAGGGCAACTTTGCATTCAGCAAAAAGCGCTTATGGCTTCAACAGTGGGTTTTCCTTTGGAAGATAATGGTGATCTGTTCTACAAATTAACGTTTTCAAAACTTAAATTTTGTGCCTGAATAATATATGAAATTCAGATTACCAGATATAAGCATGTATCATTTCTGATTTTGTATTGCTTTTTATTTACTTTGTCTGATCAGCCTTGCATTGTTACATCTGGTGATCTGAGCAACTTCGTTGAAGATAACAATAGGTAATGTAACAGCCATTGTCAATCCGTATCATTTTGTTTTGTGATGTTGTATCATTTTTATTGTTTTTGTATTGTTTTGTTTTTGTCTCTGTTATTGATTTTTATTCTTTTTAAAATAAAAAGGGATAAAGTTTGAACATAATATATGAGATTCATTAGTTGGCTCATTATTTAAAACTTAAAAAACCATTTCTACAATTTTTGTAAACAGTGAAAGCTATTATAGACTTAATACCACCTCACTAGCCATTGTATAAACTCCTAGTCACAGAGGAAGGCATTTCTCCCACAAGAATTTATAATGTTTCACTACTCCTTCCTAGAAGCAAACAACAATATTCATCAAGTTCCTTAAAAATAAAACACAAATCTAGTCTCTTTATAGGTAATGTCTAAAATGTAGAAAATTTAATGTTAAACATAGAGTGTTCATATTTATTCAGATTCTTCAAATGAGCCTATGAAAAAATTTATTTTCAATTCATTTAAAAGTGGTAGTGTACTTGTGTAGTATATACAAGGCCCTGGGTTTGATCCTCAGGACCACGAAGAAAAAAACAAAGTATATGTAGGAGGAAGGCTTTTTATCAAATTAGATCTCCCCAAAATGTGAAGTCAAACACGTAAACCCCCTACTTCCATAGGCTTTGATGAGGCAGACAGTTCATGTTCCTCAGCAAATTACTCTTCTCTTGGATGAAATTGGCACACTTCTTTTATAAGTAATAAATGTTTCTTCCATTTTAAAATAGTGATTTTCATTGCTGCGAGTGAGAGTAGCTTTAATGGAGAAGTAGCCTTGGCTACTGACCACTGAGAAAGGGAACTACAGACCGACCGTCCTAAGCTCAAAGCAGTCGTCCTTGCTAGAGTTGGATCCACACTTAAGTGACTTATAACCAGCAAATTCATAAAACATGTTAACTCAGCCACCTACTAAAGCATATATTTCTCAATCAATTACCTTGGGGCATACACTAGACTGCTATGTACGTTACAGTTGAAGCAATTTGCTTTGTGAGGTATTAAGAGATTTGTAGTTGACATTCACATTCAGCTCTGTTTAAATTTTCCAGACTGAGGTTACTGCAGTTACAGCCCATTGTCCATGTTTTAGTCCATCTTCTCTGCTTCTGTAACAAAATGCTACAGACTGAGTTATTTATATACAATAGAGATTTGTTTGACACGCTGCTCTAGAGACAGGAAAATCCAAGAACACGGGGCCAGCATCTGAAGAGAGCTTTTGTACATCATAATATGGTGGAAGGCAAGTGAACATGCATAAGGCAGAAGGCAAAAATTGGACAAAACTTAATCTTTTTGTCAGAAAGCCATTCCTGGGCTAACCAACCCATCCCTGGAAGAAATCCACTCATAAAGGCACAGTGACCTTTAGCCTTTTGAAGTTCCTACCTCTTCATACTAGTACAATGGCAATCAAATTTCAGTATGAATTGTGGAGAAGATCTTCAAATCATAGCACTATGTGTCTATGGCCTTGAATACATTTAATTTATGAACAAATATAGAACCCAAAATATTCCAAGGATTCTTTCTCTGCTGAACTTAGGCAGGTATGTTCTGAGATATTTGCCCTGTTAAGGTCTTTTGATAATACCACATCGCTGTTGTTGAGGATGAGATCTTTCCAGAAGATAGCATACACTCTTGCTGTCAATAAATGTGGAAGAAGTGATAAGAAAAAACTTCCTCTTCCTTCTATCTAGGCCTTGCTCTCTTCAGCTGTTCTGTAAGGAATTTTCCTAAAGGGTTCCATGGAGGAGCTACAAAGATGGCAGAAGCCTTGTGGAAGCAGCTCTTAGAGTAGGCTACGAGGGAGAGAAGCAGAGAGAAAGCAACATAGGCACAAGTGGGGCCTACGATCCTGAGAGCAGGTATATCCGGAGAGAGGGATATATTTGTTTTGTAATTAATGAGAGATATTTATATTGTCTTCAGTCTCTTCCTTGTATCAATA
Organism: Dinomys branickii; assembly: GCA_004027595.1. Classification (NCBI taxonomy): domain Eukaryota; kingdom Metazoa; phylum Chordata; class Mammalia; order Rodentia; family Dinomyidae; genus Dinomys; species Dinomys branickii. The sequence goes on along the minus strand of PVLD010012538.1, from coordinate 26,087 downwards.
TTGCTAGCCGTTCAAGTGTATTGATAATTTCCATGAACACGAGACTTTCCACTGTACTAATTCACTCAGCCATCATGTGATGGCCCAGGCCCAAAGGTCAGGTTATAATATGAACAGATTTCCCAACAATGGAAATCTATAGAAAATGAAGAAAAAAATACAAGCTGTGCAATAATACTAGAAACAAGTTTATGGAACACCCCTCAGATTTTAAAACTGATAGTTGAAAAAGATGACAAAATCCTAAAAATATATACAACTATAATAAATTATGAAACCAATAGAAGCTTTTCTACATAATCAATTAAAAAGAAAAATAATTCTGATCAACTATACTAGTGGAAAGATTGGATTATCTTTATATATTCCCTAGAGAATACAACCCTCTGAAATTATCCTATGAAGAGTCAATCAAAAAGCATACAGTAAAAAAATGCAAGGGAAAGTACTTGAGAGCTATGCCAGGCATTGAATTTTTAAATTAATTTTCAAGATAATATGTTTATAGTACTTTCAGCTTTTGAAAACTTGAAGTTTATTGTCATTTCTTCTTTGCCTTTTAAATATTATTTTATATATTGCTATTTGCCATTTTCTATTAGTTTTTCTGAAGAATGCATCCCCACCCAAAGCTGTGCACACTGTAGGCCTCACACATCCCAGATGCAAGTGGGCATGGCAGAATATGCCCCATGAAATCTGAATACAGGACTCTGGGGGGGCTGAGTTAGGAGGACTGCAATTTGAATCCCAGATTGGGCAACTTCATGACTTAGCAAGAACCTGTCTCATCAGAAAAACAAATTTAGGGAGGGGTTGAGGATGTATCTCAACGAGAAGGCTCTGGGTTCAGTTTCCAGTACCACCAAAAACAACAAAAACAAACTGGGTGCCGCCTGGCTATTCCGGATCTCTCCTGCTGCAGCTGAAACTCACACGAGGTGCACAGAATGGCGGAGGTGAAGAAGCGTTTCCATTTGGGTTCTATCCCCTTGGACGGTGAAGTGGTAGCAGCCAGAGATCTGGATGTTCTGCAAGAGGTGTGGGAATCATAGGAACAAGGGGAGAGCTACCTGACCCAGGCAACCCTCCAACCCTGAACTATGAACCTGGTCTTTTGTGCTTGTGGGTTTCCTGTTAAACAACTTGTTAACGCAGTTGCTAAATCAGAAGCATAGAAAAGCTACATTCCAGTACCAACCAGGAATATTGAACCCAATTGGCTTGTTCTCAGCCTAGGTCAAACACTCAGTTTATATTTAAATAATATGTTTGAGCACCTCTATCTCTCTGTATACTAGATTTATTTACTGAAAACTTGGTCTTGGCTAAGTCTGTGACTCCATAAATTATGTTCAGAATTTAATGTGATATGCATTTATATCTTTCATCATCATCTCAAATTTGTCCATGATATATAAAAGTAAGATTCAGGAATCTACATTTCAAAATTAAGTAATTCCAAGAAGTTGGTATTTATACATGTAAATAAATAAATGAAGAAATAAATACCTTATCCTCCCAAAGATATTTCAGTCAACTCTTAAGTAGATCAGCAGAAACATCTGTGATTTACACTAGAAAGTAACGTAGTGAAGCAACAAAAGTTTTTTAAAGTGCTATTAATGTCATTACACAGAGTAACATCATTACAGGCTGATGTGTTCTCAGAATGAGTAGGTTGAAACAATTTTCCCAAATGAAATGGTGTTTGTATGTAAGGTCTTTGGCAAGTATGCTCATTAATTTTGTGTCAAAATGATTGGCTTGGATTGGAGCATCTGAGTGCCTCATGAAGGTGTGACCTTTGGGACAATATGTGGTCCCTTACCCTTTCCTGTCTGGCACTGCTCACCTGCCCCACTTCCCAACTCCCATGAACTAAGCAGCTTTACCCTACCACACATGCCTACTACGATAGTTCTGCTTTGGATAGAATTGACCATGGACTGAATCCTCTTAAAACATGCACCATATTAAATCTCTCCTCCCATAACTTGTGTGTATTGGGTATTGTGTCTAGCAATGGGAAAAGCTAACTAATACAGGAAATATTAGATTGTGAGGGTGCAGCCTCACGATGGTTTAGGTGTTCTCCCTTTCTACCCTCTCACCCTCATGTAAAAACACAGCAAGGCAATGACCATCTACAAGTTCAGAACAGAGCCCCCACCAGAACACAACCATGCCAGCACCCTCACTTGGACTACCTAGCATCACAAACCATAAGAAATAAACATATTTTGTCATAGAAGCCTAGGCTGAGTAAGATACTCATAATGAAGGAAGGTCTATAGGGGAACCAATAAATAATGATTTGGGCATTCTCTTATTTTATCGTACAGGAAAGGCAATCATTAATTTCTAACTGATTATTTCTTACTTTTCATATTGATATCAAAAAACTTAGATTCAAACTTGTTATCAGAGCCTAGTAAAAGCATGGAACCTTCCCATGACCCTTCACTTACTAACTTCACTCCAAAATACCTTTTACTTTTTATATTAATTTTTCTTTAGTTTTTTCTCATCCACTTCCTTATAGTTTTATTATATTTTGCTCTATGCATCCAGAAAATTGCTTCACATCCTTTCAGAAACATGGCAGTTTATAAGCAAGAAAGAGTATAAGTGAATGAATGAGTAACATTTCCATTTGAGAGCTAAACAAATATTGATAACTATCTCTGGCATTGTATACAAATATGCACTTAAAGAAATTTATCTCATCAATAGGCTCATAATCCTCTGAAAGTAAATCTATTCCAGGGTTACTTAATTTAGGATTTATGGATAGACCCATGGTGCCTATAAATAGAATTTCAGACCAACAGTCTGTATATCTGGATGGGAGAATATAGGTCTTTATTTTCACTAATCTCTAACTGAAACTTAACATTTCCTTCAAATATAAGTACTGGCAATAGCCACAGTTGTGTTAGCCATATCTGTGTATTTATTTCCTATAGAAATCCCTGGTATCTTCATCTTCCACGGTGGTTGGTTACAACTATCTCTAAATAGGATTTACACTTATCTTTGTTATTCACACGTTGCTAGGCTTGCTGCTAGACTGTGCTGCTGTTTGATATGTTAATAAAGGAATACATATATTGCTCTATCAGAAAAAATTTATATTTTGATAATTTCATTTTAGTCATTTAATTTTCTTATAATATTTGTGTTTTTTACTTGATGTATTAAAAATATCACTCTGACTTTCATAGGCTTCCTCAGACTGGCAAAAGTACAAAACAGTGAAAATTCTAGCAAACACGAACACATGCTCTTTAAGTAATCATTCTTACAGTACCTGACAAGATCTTACTGACGTAGTACGACCAGGTAATGGCAGTTTCTCCCACTTAAAGAGTGGTGAGATCCTCTTAAATAAAAAGGAATAATAAAGCTAAAGGAAATCTTCTAGTTCCTTTGACAATAGAAAATCATCACCAGCACACAAGCAACAAAATTTCTCCTTCTTAAATTAGCATTTTTGACTTCTGAAAAGGAATTTAATAGCTTTGCTAAACTTTGGTCAACATTTCTATTACCAAGAGAAAAAAGAACACATTGACTTAACATTTAAAATGTCTGTTATGAAACAGTACATTTGACTCCCTCATTCTAAGACTCTCCCTCTGTTTTGCAAATTATCTCAGCCCCTTCTTTTTATTTTTTCTCCTTTGTGTTACAGGCTTCTTTTGCATTTTTATCAGACATTCTGAAACTTTCAACACAATTGAAATAGGATGAGAATAAGGAAGTAAAACAAAAGACTGTCAGCACGGTTACTTAACACATAGTTGCACAGTATTTTTAGTTACAGTTATAATAGCTTCAGCTGGGAGAACCAGCGTGTATACTTGTGGAGATTTGTCGCAGTGTACACTTGCAGAAATACTGCACAGGCTGTTGGACCACTCCAATGAGGCCATTGGCAAAGCCCCTCCTTTCCAAGATTAGCTGGTCTGAGATCAGAAGAGAGAGAAATAACAGACTGGGAGATGTTCTCTCACTTTTACCAACCCACACTGCAGCAACAGTGGGGACTGTGAACACTAGAGGGATAAATTCACAGAAATCATTTTATTTAACCTTCACACAAACACTGGGTTTTAAATTTTATTATATTCACTTTACAAATTTAAAAAAATAGCTGACACTTGGAAAAATATTAATGTGGGAGTGTCAACTTGATTGGCTTTGGGATCTGCCCAAGGAATTGGTAGAACACACTTCTGGGATATATGGGTACACCATAGAGCTGTGGCCTTGTGGTCTGTGTCTGGTCCTTTGTCCCTTCCTCCTTGACCTTTCACTCCTCCTCTGCTTCCTGGCTGCCATCAACTAAGTAGCTTTGCTACACCATGCCTTGCACCATGTTTCTACCTTGGACCTGGCTGACCATGGACTGAGTCCCCAGAAACTGTGAGCTGAAAATTAAACTGTTCCTATAAATTGTGGGTATTAGGTATGGCATCCTAGTGATGGAATAGAGATGAATACAAGTAATTTCCCCACAGTCTTACCACTAGGCAAGAAGTAGGGTTGATCCCTGGGATGGTGGAACTTCTTTCTCTCTTTTTTGGACCACCAAGAGAATCCTATACCTGAGACACCGCCCTGACTGCAGTGAAAGTTGTGGCTGGGAAATAATAATGTGCCAGATTATCTAAGATTCTCTGAATATACATCACTTTGCATAAATAGTAAGTTTTCCAGATAGTTGAGTTCCTATGACTGTTAAGCAATGATAAATTTTCAAATCAGCTATTTTGGATAACTGAATGTGCTGTACATGTGCCATATACTTCCTACCTACATAGAAAAGTAGCCTGAAGTTAGTTTAATATTCTATTGATCACTCTTGCTTAATAATAAAAATTTCCACCTTTTTGCTGGGCATATTCCAAGGTAATCCTGAGGATCTCTGATCAAAATCTGAAATGATTCTGACACTTTGAATTTCTACACTACTTTTTCTGCATTTTTTTTTGTTTTACCTCATCCTCTCCTGTCAGATGTCACTTTTCACTGTTCTCAGAAATCCTATTAAGACTTCATTTTACCCTCCTGGAAGCATGTAAATTAGATAAGCATTGGTAAATTCTAAGTTGGAGCTCGAGATCGTGTTGAATGGAATAAAAATTGTGGTGTGTGAGATTTATTTTTTGCCATTGTAACATCCATTTGGGTGTTCCCACAGTTTTGCTGAGCTACTGATTCTTTCCTGAATGTTAGGGGTGCGTGTATGTGTGTGTGCGTATGTGTGTCTATAATACAAATAGCTTCTCAGGGGCTGGGGATATAGCTCAGTGGAATAAGCACTTGCCTAGCAAGCGCAGGGTCCTGAGTTTGATTCCCAGTACCGCAAAAAAAATAAATAAATAAATAAATAAAGGAAATACAAATAGATTCTCAGTGAATGAGACTCTGCTATGCTTGGTTTTCTATGGAAGTCATCACAGTAAGTCCCATTACAGACTCCAGGAAACGTTTACTCCAGTTTATAGCTGAGATAAAGCTTGCTATGGAGTTAAAATCTCCTGAGTCCAGTAACTGCAATTTTACTGGCCTTGACTCCACAGCTACCAGATTCTGCTCTCAGAAATCTCTGAGTCACACTCTCATTTCCAGGAGGCAGAAAAACCACATCTCCCCACTTCCCCTTTCACCTGCAATTTATTTGTCTCATTCAGTTGTAACCACACAATATGGTGGAAACACTCTGAATACATACTGAAATCTTGCTTCTGCCTCCAGCTAGATGAGGGCTTTGGGGAAACTAAGGTTCTCTCCAAATCTCAGCCTTTTCACTTGTAAGGCAAATATAACAAGTCCCAGAGGGTTTGCAAAGATTATTTGACATAATTCTTGTGAATTTCCCCAATTGACATCACTTAGTAGACAGGTAATAATTCTTTCTGTTTTCTACCCTTTCTCATCCTCCTTTATTTTCCTGTTTATTACTGCCCCACAGTCACATCCCTAGATCATATTCAACATAAATAATTATCCTCTTCAGTGAGATATCACCATCATCAGTTCACCAGCTTCAGTAGATCTAAGACCTCACCAGAATTTGAACCCAGCCTACGACAATACTTTCCGTATTGTCACGTGATCACTGGGACACATGTTTCTATTTTCCCTCTCTTTTATTCCTGGCAAACTTCTCCAATTTTAATGACATACCACTGCAAAAGAGAAGTAAGAATTGTTTGTTTATTGTCATTCTCTCCTATCATTTGCTTTAAAAAGGACAAGCAACAAAAAGATGATGATTGTCATATATTTTTCTTTTAAAAGTATTTCTCTACTCTTACACGTGCTTCTAGAATAAATACATCAATAATCAGCTTCAACTGACAACAAAAATGTGATTCTCTTTAATGAGCACATTTGTACGATTTTTCAGAGTTTACTCAGGCTGAGAACTTTTCTCGATATGAGTCTTTCTAGATCATATGGGATATAACTTAATAGCATATGTAAACTCAGCGGGACTTATTAAGGGAAAAACTAGCATCTCCTTCATCCTTGTGTTCCCAACACTGGGCCCTGTATCTAAGATAGTAGGAAACATTTAACAAATGAATAACAGAATGAATTACCTCCCAAATGTCCCAACTGAAGGTTTACTATTAAGAGAGGATTCCTAATCTGAAATAGTATTTGAATCAAAAGTTTCAGGAGAGATCCTGAAAACAAGAGGCAAAAATGGCAAAATTCATAGATCGTTTTCAAACTTCAGCTCTACAGGGATCTCTAGGGACTGTGTGCACTTAGATCCTAACATCAGTCTGTGAAATTTTCCACCTGTATCTTCAGTTTGGAAACATATATCCTCCTCTACATTTCTGGACAAGCAGTTCAATTTTAAATCATAAGCACATAATTGGGAAGGTTGGTTAATCCTGGACACTCAGTCAACTATCACCTGCCAAAGCCAGGGATGTCTTGTGGGAGGAAGAGAAGCCCGATTGAACTCCAAGGTGCCTGGTACGCTTCATTTGCCTTTCAGTTACTCGGCTTCCTTTCTCCGTCACCCACTATACCCACCACTGAGCACCTTCCACGATGCACTGTTCATAAGGGTGTTTGTATTTCTGCAATTTTTACCAGGCCCTTCTATCATTATGCTTCTGCCTATATTTCTACCTTAAGCTTCTTTCTGTGTTTGCCCATCTACATATATTTACTTACCAGAATGATTCACAAAAATCACATCTCATTTGCTAAAAATATAATAAAATAAAATCATCAGTAGTTCTCCATCACTAGCTTTCCTTTTCGGCCATGGAGCCCCCCTGCTTCCCTCTTCTGTGCTAACCCGCCGGTGCCATCTAGGACGCTCTGCACATCACACCCGTTAGCCTCGCCAGGGGTTGTTCTTTCGCTCTTTACTAACATTTTTAGTAAATTGTTCCTTCTATCTAGAATATCTTTCTTCTTCTCATCCAAATTTGTTTCTATTAGTTCCTTAAAGTTACAAACATTTCAGCCACATGTGGTGGTACACACCTGTAGTCTCAACTACTGGGAAGCCTAAGGCAGGAGGACCACAAGTCTGAGATCAGCCTGGGCAACTTAGTGATACCCTGGCTCAGTATAAAAAGTACAAAAGGGTGGACATGTAGTTCAGTGATTAAATGTCCTTGGGTTTGAAAATTTTAGGGTGCAAGACCAGCAACGCAATGCAGCCTCCTTCCTTTATGAAGAAACTAAGGCCTAGACGTGGCCCATGACCCCTTTAGTCAAATAGCTCTAAGGTCAACACGCTCTAACTCTCTGGACCCCAGAGAGAGTGTGTACCCAGCTAGAGAGGGGGGCTCGGAGGAGGGAAGTCATGGCACACCTGTCAGCAGCCGGCCTCCATTTCAGATGCCCTCATAAGTCTCCTGTGCCTCCTGCACAGGTTAATGGGTTATTGGCAGGTGGAGGAAAGTTTAGGAGATGGGTCTGGCTGAAGGAAGGGGGTCGCTGGGCTGTGCCTGCAAAGGGCACACTGGGACCCTAGTCCCTTCTCCTCTCTCTCTTTTCGTGTTCCGGCTCACCGGGAAGATTTGCCACACCACACGCTGTACACCACGGTGTTTCTTCCCAGAAGCAGCAGAGCCAGTGAACCACAGACTGGAATCTCTGAACCTGTAAACCAAAAGAAATGTTTCCTCCTTTAAATTTAGTTTTTCAAGTATTTTATCACAGTGATAAAAACCTGAATAACACAGGCTTGTAGGTGAGTTTCATCTGAGAGAGGGGATAAAACAAAGCAATAATTTGTTCTGAAAGACTGGAAAAGAATCAAAAATACACCAGCCCCTACCATAGTGCTACAGAAAGGTGATGTGCTTTTATAATTTCTAGATTATTCATAAGGCGGTAACACTTTAAACTGTCTTAACTTCTTGCCAGTTGTATGGGAGGAGAACTTTTCCAGCCGAAATTTTGTGGGATCAGGTGTGATATCTGCAGCCCAGGAGCACACAGCCCATTGACGTGAACAGTGGATCATCTGCTGTGCCTCTCATTTTAAAAGCATAAACATGTACATCTTTTTTTTAAGAAAAGGAACTTACAAACATGCTAAGTCATCTAACTTGAGGAAGGTTTTGTAAAAGCACATATGAGGAAGAAGCCCAATGTTTTCTGCAATGAGCTGCCTCTTCTAAGCAATGTAATTCCTAAAAAAGAAGAAAAACTAACATTTATTAACTACTATGTATTTAATAGTGAAAACCTCCCCAGCTCTCTCGGGTAACTTCCCTCTGAGCTCTCAAACACATTTACATGGCTTCATAACTCTAAAAGTCTCTCACTCACAGTCTTTATCAATGTCATAAATTTGAATATTTTTGTATAACTAGGATTACTTTTCATTTCCCCACTCAGCAGTGCCAAAGTTTACCATGTAATCCACAGCGCAGTTCCTGAAGTGTAACAAGAGCTCACGGCAAGCATGCAAGGACACTCAACCCAACAGTCTTCCCGCTGAAGATCAATCTCTCACATCCTAGTTCCTTGGAGGAGGCACAATTATTGTATCTATTGTGTCCTATAATTTTAGACAATCCCTCTCTATTGTGTCCCCTTCAACTCACAATCATTCCTATACCCCACCCACTTTCCACTAAAGCTCCTTAAGTCACTGCTCACTTCTTATAAAAACTGGAGGTGGAATTGGGAAATACCCACCTCAAATGGCAATGGAAAATTCAAATTCTACACTACGACCCCATGCCTCACTGTTTTTCCAAAAGCGTGAAACATATGGGAAAGTTTAATAATATAGTCACATGTATATAACTTTGGGCCAATCAACAGAAATACAAAGGAATATGTCCATATACATATGTGTGCATTAAGAACAAAGATACAAAGAACAAAGGAATCAGAGATGAGACATATCTACCTGGAAATTCTTTCTTCTGTGTTCTTTTTTAAACCTCTTCTTTCTCTTGTATGTCTTTCTCTAGTCTTAATATCCTAAGAATTCCCTCACCTCTTCTAACATTGAAGGAAAGCTCAGAAATGTGCTGATTATTCTTTCTAATTGAATTATAACACCGGACCATCTCACTAATTGATTTCAAGTCTTTACATTAAAAAAAATGACATTCTGAATTTGGCTCATTGTTATGGTTTACATGTAGATATCACCCCAAAGCCTCATGCACTTATATGTGGAGCTTTTAGACTGACTGAGTTGTGGGTGTGTGATACTGAATTGGTTCACTAACTGATTTAGCATACTTATTTCAAGGCATGACGGAATGGATTTACTGAAGATGGAACCCACTCTGGATGGGACTGGCACCAACAAATAGGCTTGTATCCTGGATGCAATAAAAAGGCAAAGCAGACAGAAAGCTGCTGCTGCTTGCCCGCCGCACCATGAACTCTTTCTCTTTGTCATGCCCCACTGCCATGCCACTCTGCCTTGGAGCCAGCTGACCATAGACTGAAATCTCTATGAAGTGAACTAAAATAAACCCTTCCCTCTTTAACTTGTGGGTGTCTGATATTTTGTTCCACCAACAAAAAAAATACTAAGATATTCAATTTCATAAAAGACAAAATAAAATCAAAGCCACAGCAGAAGAAACTTTTAGTTCTTTTTAACCCCTGAAAGTGTCGCAGAAAAGCTCTCACAGAAAGAGGCTCCATTCCCTTCAGGGCCCCATCTACTTTGTACTTAGACTTTCATTAACTCTGTGTCCTGGAACTAAAACTCTTAGGTGAACATGACTGGTGAAATTTCACCCTCACATCCTACACACTTAAGTGACTTGGTGCTCAGCATATACTTGTAGGACTTTTCTATGGAACATGGGACAAAGAACTTCTGTGACCATGACATTTCTATAGGGAAACAAAAGGGGCATGAAAGTATGGAGGTAAAGTTGTAGAATGGGCTGCTTAGAAATATGAAGATCTTCCAAACGTTGTAAAGCTAAGGGTTTTCTCTAATAATTGCTATGTGGTAACATACACAGACTGAGTTTTGAGTAGCCCAGATACTCAGAATGAAGTTCAGTGAGAAGGCATTAGTTTGCATAGACTTATAAGCCAGGAAAACCAGCTAGAGGCAGAGGCCCTAAGTCAATTTCCCTTTTGGTGAAGATTAAAGATGAGAACGAGCCTGTACCCACTATTGATGGCAGCATCCCCAATTCAATGGTTTGGTTTTTGTTTCACTTGTCCTTTTTTTTTTTTTTGCGGTACTGGGGATCGAACTCAGGACCCTGCGCTTGCTAGGCAAGCGCTTATTCCACTGAGCTATATCCCCAGCCCCCCTTTTTTTTTGTCTTTTTTTTCTCTTGGGGTGTCTGTGTGTGTGTGTGTGTGTGTGTGTGTGTGTGTGCGTGGTACTGGAGCTGAACCCCAGGGCCTCCCACAAGCTAGGCACATGCTCAGTCACTGAGTTAGAATTCCATCCTTCCAGGCCTGTGTCTCTTCTCTTTGTCTTGGTCTTATAGATCTGTACCAAGCTCCCTGTCTCCCCTGCACTTGGCCATATCATACTGATCTCACACACCTGTCTATCTTCAAATAGGGAAAACAGATTCAAATTTAAAGTTTTTAAATTAAATATTCTATTAAGAAATTAGTAAAAATCAAAACACAGAATTAAATTGAAATGTTCAAACTCTGAACCTCTACTTCCAGTGGATCTCAGTGAAGTGCTCGGTCAGCGGCCCCAATACTGGCCGTCTTCTGCACCCAGGGGAAGCGTCACTGGCCCTCTGGAAGGCCCTTTCCCCGCCCCACCCTGCTGCCACAGCTCTTGGACAAGAACTGTGCCTTTAGTCAAATGAGAAAAGACATTGCTAATGCATTCAAAGTTAAGTTAGAAGGATAAATAATTTCAGATTAATAAACATACATCTTCATTCCAGATGCTTAGGTATAAACATAGTCCTCCGCTATTTCACCCCACATGAAACTACAATTTCTAACAAAACAGTTTATATTTTATTGAAAGGAGTGAGTTGTATATTAAAATTGATACATATATTGTCCTTCAACTGTAATTCTGCTTAAGCATCTTTTTGAAAGAGTGAATTTGAACCTAGAGAATTTCCAGAAAGACATATCAAATCAAATATACATACTCAAACTACAAAATTAGCGCAAACTCAACTTTCCAAAATCAAGAGTAGGGAGAAATATGAGGCGTTATAATGTGTTAGTGGATAATTATCATTAATTTCCTCATACGTGGACCATACACACAAGAATTAAAATATATTTAAATATTAATAGAAATCCATTTTGGAGATATATTTGATATTTCAGGATGAACTTTGGATTTTATAATGTGCCTAGAATTATGAAGAAGCTCTATTAAAAGTAGACTGTGTCTAATTTATATTTCAGTATCATGGAGCCAAATATACTGTGTTCAACAAAGTATATCAAATAGTAAATGAAATAGTAAATGTGACCACAGATTAGAAACTTCAGAACATAGAACTTATTTTAATAGAATACTTTGTGCCCCACTAATATAATTGTAACAAAATTATTAAATATTTAAAAGTTTCATATACATGTATTTAATTGATTCTCAAAATAGTGATGTGAGATAGACAAGACTGTCGACTGTATGTTCCAGAAAAGAGTACAAGAAACACTTCTAGAATATTTTTATGAGGCTAGCATAACTTCAATACCAAAACCAGAGAGGGAAACTGTGAGAAAAAAATATTATAATGTAAGTAATCCTCACACACTGACATAAAAGTCTCTTGAATATTAGTGTATGAAATCCAGTAAAATATTTTTATAAAGGTAATCTACCCCATATGCAAGTTTATCAATATAATTCTACACATTGATAAAATAGAAGAGAATAACCATACAATTGCCTTAATAGGATCAAAAAAGCATTTAATAAAACCCAACACTCATTCACGATACGGCGGGAAAGGACTCAGCAATTTATGGATGACAGAAATGTCTTTCGTCTGAATAATGACATCTGTTAAACACTACAGTCAGCATCGTACTGAAGGCCTCTGACCCAGTAAGTCAGCGATCCCACCAGGGTGTTTGCCCTTACCGTGTCTATTCAGAGTAATAATGCCAGAAGAATAAATAAAGCATTTCTAGGAAAGAGGCATGAAGAAAAGGCTGCGGCTGTAGCTCAGTGGCCGTACGCACACCTAGCAGGCGTGATGCGCTGGGTTGAATCCTCAAAACCGAAGAAGGAAAGAAACAACACTGCCAAACTGGACTGTCTTTATTCATAGACAAGTTATGGGTACAGAAATAATACAGAGAAACTATAATGTACCTCATAAATGGAAAATGATATTTCCAAAAAAATCATTTATGATGACATCTAAAAGCATAAAATATTTATGAGTAAGCTCCAGAAAGATATTTAAAATCTTTATCCTACAAACTTCAAAGCAAATCCAGAAAAATTAACAGATCAGTAGCATAGCTAAAGTAATCAAAACGCCTAGTACTGGAATAAGGGTGTAGCAACTGACAAACAGGAGAGTGCCGGAATAAACACACCTTCGTATTCCAGTGATTTTAATCAGAAGCACCAAAGCAAATCAATGAAGAAAGAAAAGCGTTCTTTTTTTAATAATACTGCTGGAAATCTGTTCACCAAAAATGACAGTAGTAAAGTAAACAAGTCATACGCTGGGAGAAAACATACGCAATATTCATATAAAAACTATTTGTGCAATTGTTTATACAAATGTATATTCTGGCAGGGAATCTGTATTCAGAATATACAAAGAATGGCCCCAACTCTATCATAAAATAATACATATGTCAACTAAACTTCGGCAAATTATCTGAACCAAAGTTCTTCAGTGGACGGTAGACACGTGAAACGGGGACTCGATGCCATGACCCGTTGGGAAACCTCAGTAAGACCACAGGGGATCGCTCGCTGCGCCCAGGGCAAAGGCAAGAATTTAAAAGATGTTGGTAAGACACAAAACAACCAGAACTCTCAGACATTTCCGATGAGAGTAAGAAAGATATAATTATTTTTTAATGTTTGGTGGTTTTCATAGAGTTGAGCATAACATACCCTGTGATCTCAGTTCTGCTCTTAGGAATTTACTCAAAAGAAAGGAAGACAAAAGGCGCATACCTATAACCCTAGCATTCAGGAGGCTGAGGCAGGAGGATCACTGCAAGTTGAAGGCTAGCCTGGGCTGCATAGTGAGACCCTCTCTCAAAAAGAGAGAGAAAGAAGGCAAGGAAAAAAGATACCTGCACATATGTGTATGAATATTCATAGTGATTTCATTTGAAATCACCATTCCCTGGAAATAACCCAAATGTTCGTCAACAGAAAGACGTAAACAAGTTGCAATATATTTATATGATATAACAAACAGCAATGAACAGAAAGAAATTATAATTTATGCAAAAAATACAAGTTAATCTTGCACACGCTGTTAGACAAAAGAAGCCGGTTACATATGATCACATGTGCTGCCATGCCATTGACACACAGTTCTGAAACAGACAAGACGAACCCATGGAGGAGAAATCAAAATGATGGCTGCCCCTAGTGAGGGGAGAGCGGGTGGGGGAGTTAGCTGACTGTGTCAGAACAAAGGGAAATAACCCGTATGTTGGTGACAGTGTGGCTTCCACAAACGTGCATTTGCCAGAACTCATAAGACCTTAGGATTCACAACCTGTGCATTCCACAAGTGAAGACCCTACCTGAACAAAAGAATTTAAAATGCAGAAGCTAATTACAAGATGCTATCTCAGTGAAATTAAAATTAACCTGAAAAAATAAAATATAACAGATTCATTCTACTCTTCCCCCAGGGAGGAAAGAATGTCAGATCACGGGTGACGTGGAAGGCACAAATCTGTTTTTATTTCCACCTACCTTCACAGTGTACTTCTAGTTTTAAAGATAAACATTTTCCATACAGCATGCCTTTCCCCTCCAGTTGGTCAAGAAACAAAAGCCAACATCATGACCTGAAACCTGCAGAAGGTCTGGGGCTCTGCGGCAGCACCAGCAAGTTAGCAGATGTAAATATGTCTGTCTCAGACAGGACCTTCCCAGAAAGGCCTTCAGGCTAAATTTGAACGCTTGTGGGTTTTGCCTTATTATGCTGACTTTAGAATGTAATTGAGGATACATTATGATTCCACATTAATTTTGCCTGTGTAAGTTGATAACTAATACACCTGAGCTTCAAATGCATAAATAAATTCCTACAACATTATTCTTAGTACTCCGGTTTTAAGTAAACGTACTGATTATGTTGAAAGTATATTAACATTCTCCCTAATCCTTTCCCTTCCCTCCCCCTACCACAGAACATGAGATAGTTATAAAACTTTTGGTCTTTTCATTTGGTTCTACTTATCTGAACTCATAAGGCATGCATGGTGAATTTCAGACCTGTAATTTGTGGCTTCCTGCTTCCAAGATTACTCCAGAGTTGTTCTCATGTGACTGTTTTTCTAGTTAAATATTTACACATTCACACTGGATATACAGGCAGTTCATATTTGACATGATTTAATAGCACCTACATCTGTTTCTCATCCTAACATGATGGAAAAATGTGCCTACTAAACATGTTTAAAATGTATTTGTCTAAAACATTATTTCTGTATTTCCACTCTTATTTTGAAATGTTTTCTATGTAAAGAAAACAGAAATGTTCCCTCCCAGACCTTTCCCTCTCAATTCCCTTTCTCTGGCTTCAGGCTTGTGCCTTGCTAGCAATCATTACTTTCCATGCCTAACCACAGCATGCGTCATGTTTTATTTTTACAAATGTGTGAGAAACACAAAACTCAAGTGAGATGTGAAGAGGAAAATATCTTATTCAAGTAAAAAGAAAAAGCACCCAAAGCAACAACTGGCTTTAGGTCTGACACTTTAAAGCTGCTATCAACATGCTTGAGGTGTGTCTCATGATCCTAATGTGCAGTTCAAGCACAGGCTTTCCAGTAGAAAGAGAAAATGTTGGCTTTTCAAAGGTCCCATAAACATTCTTTTGCTCCCCAAAACCTAAAAACACAAATATATATTCTATTATCATCTCATATTATAAAGGCCAGTGCTACTTAAGACTCAAAACATTTTTCCAGAAATATAATGAAATCATGAGAATATTCCCTTCAAAACACTAATTTCGAATACATTGGTCCTCTCTGACCCTGATTCTTTTGTTTTGAGATTTAATCTACAAATCTATTGTCTCATTTGTATTCATCTGTGATTATTTAAACAATATAGAGCAAAGTAAGAAGCAATGAAAACAAAAACCAAACTCCTGAGTGAATTCGAAATCCTGGAAACTGACTCTAATTCGTAGGTATTAAAGAAGCAAAAATCAAAGGAACAAGTGTTTTCAGCTACTTTAAGATTCTTTCCCATTTGTGTCTAATTGGAGAATTGCTGTTTTCTTTTCTTTTCCCTGTTTGTCTTTTAGCCACTTCACAGCTCGTTAGACACTGGAGAGAAAGAAATTGGAAAAAATACAGCTATGAAACTCGAATGCAACTGGCCTCGACAACCCTGAAGAAAAGTTTTGTTTTCATGAAGCTTAGAAAACTGGCTCTCATACAATTGATTTTAGTGAATCTGAGAATTTAAATAATTTTTGATGTTCTTAATTCCTGTCACATTGCTTAAAAGGTGAAAGTAAAATTTTAGATATTTCCCGTGTATAATATAATGTGGAAAGCATCCAATCATACTATATGCTCAGAGAGGTATATGTTAGAATACTACATGTTTCTACACAGATATAAATATATATATAGACACACATTTGGATGTGCTATCTTTACATTACTGTTCTGATGCTTCCAATATCTATGTTGCCTTTAGGAGAAAATAAGTAATTATAATGTGTGGAAAAATAAAACCCACACATGATGCAAAACATTTTTATTCGTGAGTTTGTATTACATAGGAAATAAGAGGTCCAGAAAAGATGATACTATGTACATTTAAGTTTCTCTCTCAAACTTTGGAAAAGTAAAATGAACATCAAAAAGGCCTAATGACTCTTGTAAAATCTTTTAAAAGGTGTAGGAGGTATTATGCATGTAAATATTCCTCCAAAACTTCATGTAGTCACATGTGGGACTTTTCAGAGGTGGCTGGATATAGTGTGTGACACTGGGTTTAAATGTGTGATTCTGGGACCAAGTATGTGATGCTGGGATCAAGGCTGTGTGGCTACTAAATTGGTGAGTAAATTGGTCCACTGATTGGTTTGGTATAATTCTGGGCATAGATGGGAAGGTCCACCCTGGGTGTGAGTGCTGCCTCCCCTAGCCTGAAGCGAATATAAAGGACAAGAGGAGGTTGCTGTTGTCACTTGCTGCTTCTTTGATACTTTGTTGCTTTGCTGCCTTATGCCCACCATGAATTACTTCTCTTCCATGGTGCCCCTTTGCCACGCCCCCCTCCCGTGGAGCCAGCCAACTGTGAACTGAAAGCTCTACATGAGCTGAAATAAACCTTTCCTCCTTTAAGTTTGGGTGTTGAGTATTTTGCTTCAGCAACAAAGGAAAGTAGTAAAACAGGAGGGAAAAGATCTTGATTCTTTTTATAAGAATAATAGAACCCTGACGCCATCACTTGACGTAGGCATTATATGAAAATTATAGGCCAGTATCTCCCATAAACATAGATCCAAAAATTGTTAACAAAATATTAACTAGTTGGTCTTCCACAATATAAAAAGATACTAGAGCACAGCTGTCTTATTCACTTTTCTCTTGCTGCTGAGACAAAATACCCAACACGCAGAGTTAAAGGTTTGTTTTAGGTCACAATTTGTACAGGTTTCCGTCCATACTTGGCTGGCTCCAAGGCAGGCTAGAACACGGCAGAGGAGCAACAGTTCACGGCAGCAGAAGATAGTAAAAGCTGCGAGGCAAAGCAAGACAAGCCTCTTTCCATCCCTTATGCTGAACGCAAACTACCCACCCTACTGCAGGTGTAGCACTCACACCTTTAAACCCAGGGTCAGACCATCAAGATCACAAAATCTTGATTTAACCACCTCCAAAAAGCCAACCCCCATGACGGTATGAGGCTCTGGGGAGACATCTAGACACAAACCATAACAAAGACTATATGATGTTTTACTTCAGGCTTAAAATTTGAAAGTCAATCTATAAACCACTATATTAACAGAATAAAAGAGAAAAACAGTGTAGTCAATGTAATAGATGCATAGACTGCATTTGTCAAAATTTACAACATATTTATAATTGAGAACACATCAATCAAAGCCTCCAGGCATGCAACTAATAGAAGTGAACTTCAATTTATAAAAGCCTATGTACAAAAGCTTAGAGCTAACACCGTATTTGTGGTGTTACATTAAACACACACTTAGGAATGAGAACAAGGCAAAAAGTACCTTATTACTTTTTTACCATTGTCCTGCCAGTATCACCCAGTGTAATAAAATAAGAAAAAAAAAATTCAAAGGCATGGAAAAGAAACAGTGAAACCGTCTCGTAAAAACTACATTGCTTTTAAAGAGAATTATTTTGGCAGGGTGTGGTGGCAAACAGCTGTAATCCCAGGCTGAGACAGGAGGATCACAGCTAGTTTGAGGCTAGCCTGGGCTACATAATGAGTTCAAGGACAGTCTAAACTACAAGGCAAGACATTGCCTAAAAAAAAAAAAAAAAAAAGAATTTGAATTTGCCGCACTCATAAAATAAAACATTAACATTAAAAATTCAGTTACATTTCTATGTAGTAACAAAAACTTAATTGAAAAATAAATTTTAAAAATAATTCCCTTTACAAAACCACCAAATAACATTTTTGGACTACCAAAAATATTCACTATCATTGGTCATTTGAGAAATGCAAATAAAACAACACTGAGATTCCATCTCAGTCCAGAAAGAATGGCCATCATCCAGAAATCAACCAGTAAGAAATGCTGGAGGGGCTGGGAGGGAAAGGAACCCTTCTCCACTGTTGGTGGGGTATAGGCTGCTACAACCACTATAGAAATCAGTGTGGGGATTTGTCAAAAAACTAGGATTAGAGGAACCATCTGACCTAGCTATTCCTCTTCTGAGTATTTTTCCAGAAAAAACTGAAAACATCATACCAGAATGATACATGTGCACCCATGTTCACAACAGCACAATTTGTCGTAGCTAAATCTTGGAAACAACCCAAATGCCCATAAACTGAGGAATGGACCAAAAATGTGGTATTTTTACACAATGGAGTATTACTCAGCTACAAGGAAGATAAACTCAAGGCTTTTACAGGTAAATGGATGCAACTAGACACCACACTCATAAGTGAAATAAATCAGACTCTCATGTGTAAACATCGTATTGTCTCCCTAGTGTAAGAAACTGAAAGAGTAAATATAAATTCTGAAAGGTACAATAGACATTGTGAAAGGAAAAGAAACTGCTCAAAAGGAAAGAACAACTGGGATGAGGGAAAGGAGAAAAGAAAGAAGAAAAAAGTGCATATATATATATATATATATATATATATATGTACATTATATATAGTATATAAAGTATATATATAAGTACATTGTATATATTGTATATATATACAAGTACATTCTTAACTATCTTGTATATATAATAGCTAAGATAATTATACTATTAATTTCTAATGGTCTATTGAAAGGAACAGTTAATGCTTAATTTTTTTGACCAATTTTGCATGCCTATATCTGGTAATCTAAACAACTACTTTGAAGATAACAATATGCAATATAACAACCATTGCTGATTTCCTATCACCTTGTTTTGAAATTCTGTATCATTTTTAATGATTTTTTAAACTTTTATTCTCTTTAAAATAAAAAAGTAAAAAATTTTAAAATAAGTACGTCAGGCCTATATGTTGAAAATTACTAAATGCTGCTGTGAGATCTAAATAAGGCCTAAATAAATGAAGAAATACACTGTGTCCACAGATCAGAACACCTACTGTTCACAGGTGAATTCTCCCCCACACTGGTCTGTATTCTTAACTTACTCCCCATCACAATCCTAGCAGGGATTTTTGTGTAGAAATTGATCCTAAAATTGTGACGGAAATGCAGAGGACGCTGAGTAGCAAAAATTATCTTCAAAAAGAAAGAAATATGGTTGACTCACAGTACTTTCTAATTTCAAACTTTACCGTAGAGAATTCAGGTACAAAATACAAGTCAATCAATGTTATGGAATAGAGAACTAAGAAACAAACTCACATATGAGTCAATCTGTATCATCAGTAAAGCAGCCATGATAATTCAATGGAAAAAGTAAATTATTTAAAAAAGCAAAGCCAGAAAAAGTATATATATATATATATATATATATATATATATATATATACACACACACACACACACACACACACACACATACATATATGATAAATATTAATCCTTGGCTGCTCCATGAAAAATGGATTTTAAGTGTCTTACATATATAACGTAGCAGCTGTGACTATGAAGTTTCTGGATGAAAACACAAAATAATACCTTCAAAACTTTAAGGGGGGTAATGATTGATTGCAAAAGATAAAAAAAAGCACAAACCATAAAATAGTTTGGTAACTTAATCAAAATCTACCATGAACATGTGCTCATCAAAACTATCTGAAGATTTAAAAAGTAATTGTTAGTCTAGGAGAAAATATTTACACTAGGTAGAGCTGACCAAAAATACTTACCAAAACTCCTATAAATAAATGATACCAACTAAAATCTCTTAAAATTCAATTAAAAATGGAAGATAAACTTGGACAAACCTTTCAAGAAAGAAGATACACAATGAGGAAATAAGCACATAAAAATGTGCTTGTAAACTTTAGTGATTAGGTAATGTAAACTTTGCACTCAACAGAATGCCTAAAATCAAGACTAAAGACATTAGACAATATGTAGAACACCTATACTTCTCAGGCATTGCTGTAGGATGTTTAAAATATGACAAGTAGTTCGGGTAATATCTGATATAAATTTACTCTACAAGCCTCAAATTTTTAGTCACACAAGAAGAAAATAAATGTCTTCAAAGCTGTTTAAAAGAACTTTGTTATGGTAGAAAAATTTTTTAAATTGCAAACATTCATCAAAAGGACAATGAATGGGAAAAAAAGAAGAATCAAGATGTTATGTACAGGTACAAATTTCCTATGATAAGTGTAATCATTATGTACATCAGAAGTATAACAATAAAATTAATTTTAAAATAAAGGACAATGAATGAACACAGTATCCAAACAATGAAATGCTATTTGGGAATGAAAAAGAATAACTGTTCAATTCACACAACACAAAAGTCTCAGAGGCACATAAGAATGACTAGTACATAGCTTCAGTATCAATGAAGACCTAACCTATATTGATAAAGATTAAAACAGTTATCTATCCGAGGGAGGGGGAGTTTTATAGGAAGGAATTTAAGAAGCCTTGTGAAGTGATGAAACAGTTTTCTTTCCTGAAGAGAATGATGGTTACATGCGTGTTTCTATAGGCTAAATGCTGAGTTCATGCAAAACTCTTAGGTTGAAATCCTAACCCCAAAGTGATGGAATCAGGTGACAGACCTTTGGTAAGTGAGGAGGTCACGATGGTAGACCCTTTAAGAATGGGATTAATTCCCTTATGAAAGAGATTTAAGAGAGTTTCCTTGCCCTTTCACCATGTGAAGATAATGAAAAGATGAAGTTCAGAGATCAGGAAGTGGGCCCTCACCACACACGAGGTCTTCCTGTTTCTTCATCTTGGATTCCCCAAACTCCAGAACTGTGAGAAACAAATGTTTGTTGTTTAAATCACCCACTCTAAAGTATCCTCATTATTGCAGCCCAAGCAGACTAAGACAAGTACATACATTCATAAAAGTTAAAACCCTCATACTTAACAAGGGCTAAGAAAACACAAGTAGTATGTCAAAGGGACACAGGAGCAAACAGCAAAGAACCCAGTGCCAAAACTAGAACAGTATGAATAACAAAATAAGTAGCACACCATTAAATTATAACCTAAGATAGGTAAGTATTCCTGAGTAGAAGCTGAAAAAGCTAAAAGATGAACAATAAATAGGTGGGGAAGAAGAGACAAACTCATTTTATAGAAAAATTCCAAATTATATGTGTAATAATTATTAAGATTGTCAGTTTGAATGGATTAATAGACTCCTAGAAAGGATTGTAAAAATACTAACATCATTGACCAGCTCATTGAGAGTTCGTAGCTGAATAGGTTATTGGGGTGGGGCATAGTTAGAGGAAGTAAGTCAGGAACATAACCTTGGAGACTATCTGGTCCCAGGGGCCTTTCTCACAGGGTCTTTCCAATCAACTCTACTTCCAGCCATCATGAATTAAGAAGCTTTTCTCCAGCATATCCTTCCACAGTGAAGTGTCTACCTTGGAGCCAGCCATCCATTGACTGAACCTCTGAAACTGTAAGCCAAAGTAACTCTCCTTTAAGGTATATGTGTCAGGCATTTTCTCCCAGCAACACAAGCTGTGTGATGCACTTTATAGCATTAAGATATTTATATTAGAAAGCAAGAATATTCTGAGTCAATTACTTCTACTTCCATATTAATAAACTGAAAAGGAGAAAATAAAATAATACCAGAAGTAGGGAAAAAGTAAATAAAACTAATTAAAGAAAGAAACAAAACACTAGAATAAAAATGAATAAGAAAGTTTGCAAGAAGCATGAGAAGTGACATCACTATAAATCAACACTGGATAACGAAGGAATATTTATGCCAATTTAGTTGACAAATTAGATGAAATGGAGAAATTCCTTAAACCAATAAAACTCACTCAGAAAAGAAACAGATAACCCATCTAGTCCCTGTGTATTAAAGAAATTGACTTTCTAGTTTAAAATCTTCACTAGTGGTTTTTTTCCTACACATTTAAGAAAACAATAATTATTCTATATAAACTCTTTGAAAGCATATATAAGGCCAGATGCAGTGGTACACTCTAGTAATCCCACCATGTGGGAGGCTGAGGCAGAGAACATTATAAATTCAAGCCCAGGCTGGACAACTTAGTGAGCCACTCTCTCTAAACTTAAAAGATTAAAAAGTTTTGGAGATGTACCTCACAGCAAAGGCCATGGGTTCAATTCCCAGTACCACATAACATACACACAAAAGTTCAAGAAAATGGACAAATCTCTCAGTTATTCTATAAAACCAGCATTATTCTGATACCAAAATTGGGCAAATAAAGTCAGAAGACGAAGAAGGAAGAGGAGGAGGAAGAGGAGGAGAAGAACTAAAAACTAATATACCTCACAGGTGGAAAAATGATAAACAAAACTTTGACATGTTGAATCCAACAATACATAAGAGAGATACTGAATTATAACCAAATGTGGTTTTTCTCCCAAGGTGCAGGATTAGTTTATAACTAGGATCAATTAGTGAATCACCATATTAACATAACAATACAAGAGTCTCAATAGGCAAACACATAAAGCACTGAGCAAAGTCCTGGTCCAAAAAAAAACAAAACAGCCAACCAGGAATAGAACAAAATCCTCTCAGATCTTGCTTAATGGTGAACTATTGAATAACTTCCCTCTAAAATCAGAAATAAGATAACTGTGTCCACTCTTAACACTCCTACTCAACAACACTGTACTCAAGGATCTAGAAAGTTCAATAGGACAAGAAAATATAATGAAATAAAAGTTCTACGCAATGGAGTTGGGCCTGGTGACGCACACCTGTAATCCTAGCACTCAGGAGGCTGAGGCAGGAGGATCACTGTAAGTTTGAGGCCAGCCTGGGCTACAAAGTGAGTTAAAGCCCAGCCTGAACTGCATAGTAAAACTTTGTCTCAAAAAGGCAAACAAAAAGTTTTATAGAATGGAAAGCAAAAGGAAAAACTGTGTTTAGAGATGATATGATCATTTCAATAGAAAATCTTATAAAAAATTAAAATACTTGAAAATTAATAGAAGTAAAGTTATGAAATATCAACTCTATTTCTGTATACTAGCAATACACAACTAGAATTAAAATTATGAAATAGTATTTACCACCTCCTCAAAATGCCAAATAGGGAAAAATCCCATAAAATATGTGAAAGATCTAAAAAGTACAAAACATTGCTGAGCACTAAGATGTAAGTAAACGGAGAGGTATATAAGAGGGAATTTAAAACTACAGTGAATGTTTGAATTTTTTCAAAATTATTACCAGAAAAAACACATTTCTATTCACTTCTCTCAAAATATGCCCCTTTCTTTCTGACATGCTTATTCCGTCCTCCTTGTCACTTTCTGAAGTAGCTCTGAAAGTTGTCTTTTATGAGTGGCTTTATGAGATGAGATAAAAATATGGTGGACAATGCTGTCAAATTTCATCCAGTGGAAAGGCAGGTTCCTAAAAATGCTGTGGGGCTTCCTGGTGCACCTTATTCCTGGATCTGGCACTGTACAACTTCTGGCTCTTCCCCAAGGTCAAAATAACCATGAAAGGTAAAGGTTTTAAATCAGTTCAGGACAAGCACACAGCTAACAACCCTCATAATAAAGGACTTTCAAAACAGCTATGGAAAGTGGCAGGAACAATGGAATAAGTATGTTTGAAAAGAGTGGGAATGTTTTGAGGGGAATTCATAGCAATGTGTCTTTTACTGTATCTTTTTAAATTAAATGCATACTCTGTTTTTTAACACACCTTGTTCCGAGCCTTGGTAAGCTCAACATCACTTATTAACATTTATTGTTCAGATGTCATTTATTTCTCTCTCATTTAACTCACTCCCAATCAAAATTTCACCAGGCTATTTTTTGTAGAAACTGATGATTGATTCTAATATTTTTATGAAATACAAAAGACCTACAGTAGACAAAGTCACCAAAACGATAGTAATAAATTAATACCCATGAGTCAAAGCTCATCATGAAACTAGAGTAATCAAGACAGTGAATGTGCTGATATCAAGCTGGACAAAGATATCAACTGAGCAGAACGTAGAAATAAACTCATAGATGCGGTCAATTGATTTTTGACAGTGATGCAACTACATCTCAATAGAGAAAGAAAAATCTTTTCAACAAATAGTGCCCTAATAAATGCCAAATTTTTTTAACTTTTCACTATACTTGTATATATAAAAACTTACCTCAAAATATGTAACAGACCCAAATGTAAAGTCTGAATGTATAAAGTATATAAAAAATATAGGAGATTTTTGTCAAAATTAAGACTTTAAAAGGCATTGTTTAGAAAATGAAGTGATAAACTACACTGAAGGACAAAATATTTGCAAACCACACAAATGTGTGATATCTAGGGTATGTAAATGTATACTATCCAGAATTTATAAAATTTTAATACTTAATGAGAAAATAAACAGCCTAATAAAAATTGGCAAAAATATGCATTTCGTGAAACAAGACAATTGTCAAATGAGTATATGAAATAATTCACATCATTAAGTCACTAGAAAAATGAAAATTTAAAATATATTATAGATGTTTATCTATTAGAATGGTTAAAATTAGTATGATCGACCATAATAAGCATTGACAAAGATGTTAAGCAATTAAAATTCTCATACACTATTAGTGTCAATAAAAAATTATTCAACTACTTTGGAGAATGGTTTTGCAGGGTTTTTTTTTAAAAAAAAAACCTTGAGCATATGTCTATTACAACCCAGCCATTCTCCCAGATATTTACCCAAGAGGAATGAAAGCATATATATATACAAGGACTTGCACACAAATGCAAAGATTTGTTAACAACTAAAATCTGAAAACTAAAGTTATATATCCACAACTAAATAAATAGACACGAAATCGCGTGCAGCCGAGAGAGCGAGTGCGGAGGGAAGAACGGCTTCAGCTCCTGAACCCGACCAGCTCAGAGGCGGCTGTAACCAGGATTTGTTGGAGGCATCGGAGCAGAGGAAACTCAGAGAATGCACTACTGGGACAGACTGCGCCAAACTGGGCAGCGTTCCGGGATCCCGCTCAGAACCCCACCCCCGCAGCCGGCACTGCGCGAACTGGAGCAACAGCGACAGGCGGGATTTCTGAGTCGGGAAAAGGCTCCATCCAGGGAGAAACATCTGAATGGCATTCCTGTCTGCACGATCACAGGGTGAGTTAAGTGCGCGCTCTAACCGGTTTTTCCTGAATCAGGAAGAAGCTCAGCCCAGCGAGAGACATCAAAGCAGCTGGAAGGTCTGCAGGATCTCCCGGGTGGGAAGACCTAGCTAGGCGCCCCAACGGGATTTGTGAGGGGGGAAGGAGCTCCACCCAGGGAGGAACACCTGAGTGGCCTGTCTACAAGAATCCTGGGATGGCGACCTGTTTATTCGCCCCGGTCAGGTCTTGGGGTAGGGAGTAGAAGCAGAAATCTCAGCAGACACCTTAAGGGACATTCTCCCAAAGAGAAGGAATCATTGGAGCAGCCTCTGCAGCAGACCTTTGCCTGCTGAACTGCCTGTGGAATTTATAACTCCACATTTTGAATCTGATACCCAAAAATGGGAAAACAGAGGAACAAAACGCAGTCTCAAAACTCAACCCCACCCAGAACAAGTTTTGAATGTGAAGATACAGGGGAAC